>KV428147.1:0-66706 GCA_001632355.1 Sistotremastrum suecicum HHB10207 ss-3
GGACATTTTGGAATTTGGCAACCGGTCGCAGTTGCCAGTCACGAGGAATTTTGGAAAAAGTCCAGTCGTGACTGGACTTTGGAACTCTACACATGACTCATTGCACATCAGCAAAAACGCAAGAAACTACACCAACAACAAGGTGAAGACAGACGGTCCGAAATGAGCCACTCCAGGGGTCGATTCATCCCAAAATGGCGAGCTCGGAGCAGGTTGCCGAGTCAATACCGACTGATCGTCGACCCGCGTGGCTGTCTTCTAAAATGAAGAAGACGAGACAAAGAGCACGTAATGGCATAGAAACTAGGGACAATGCAAGCAGTACTCGTGTTATTGCTATACAACCCGTCAGAACAACAAAATAGGTCAGGGGTACGACATATATAGTGTGAATCCCTGCACCAAAGCACATGGATGCTTGCAGAGAAATCAGGTGTAACACCAAGGAATCTTGGAAGACAAAATAGAAGCTCATTCATTTTCGATCCGTGTAGACTGATGAAAGTTAGGACATCTACAACTAGGTACTGCCGAGTCGCCGGCGGCTCTCAATGCCTCTCATCAGGGGATTCAACACAATGGTCAAGGAACAAAGCCTCGAGGAGCGGACCATATATTTCCTACAACGGACCGGGTCGAAAAATGACAGAAATCATTAGAGCATCCTTCAAAGAATCTCTAGGGCTTCAACTGTGCAGCAATCGCGGTCCAAGTGCGATTATGCCGTGACGTCACACACCTCGGCACGTCGATGCCGTCGTCGGGATCGGAAGCAGTGTTCCTGCCTTGCCATCAACGCCTGACGGCCTTCCTTCCAGCGACGATCTCCTGTGACCCTTGTGGCACTCAGGTTCAATGTTTATTACTACAGAGGACGGCGAGCTCGAAGTTCTTCTCCCGGTCAACTTCCCGTTTCTAACCGAATCCGGCTTTCTGATCCCATCGGAGGCCAACAGTTGGCCCATGCGTTCCCGACTAGCTACGACACGTGAGCTATTGGATGGAACAAAGAAGCCTACAATACTCTTCGAATCTTCTAAATGAGATCGGACTACAAGAGCTCTTATCGCTCAGTGACCTCGTGAAACGGCATCAGAACAAAGAAGGGAACGACGAGGACACGGTGGCGAGATAAGGATATGATCGTATGGTGACGCCGCTGCCAACGGCGATGACTAGAACAACCATGCGGCTAGTCGACGTTGCAGCTGCTTCTTGTAGAATATAAAGCAAGGATGGGGCCGGCGCGCTCCCCTGCTGTCTCTCAATCGCCTCAAAAATGAGAGTCTCTGCTCTGTTCCTTGCGCTTGGAGTCTGCGGGAGCACACTAGCTTTCCGGGATCCTAATGTCATTCGTGCGAAACAGCACGCTGCTCGGGTTGCACACATGGAATCCGTGCGAGCCGCCGTCATGGGAAGAGCGCAGTCAGCTGCATCCACCGGTGTTCAAAACATCACATTTTCAAATCCCCGGGCTTCTCGTGAGTATGATGACAACCAACGCTCTGTTTTACTCACACGTTTGATCTAAGAATTTTATGTGGATGGAACAACTATTCCTGAGGTTGATTTCGACATTGGACCGAGCTGGGCTGGATTAATTCCAATCAGCAATTCGAGTCATGAAACACGCCAGGTGAGCGCGATGTCGTCCTCTATGCTGCGATACTGATACCATACACTTCTCGTCAGCTTTTCTTCTGGTTCTTCCCTCCAGGACCGCAAGGTAGCTTGGATGACCTGCTCTTCTGGTAATTCGCCAGTTTTACTATTTAGTGCGAAAGCTGACTTCGCGTTAGGACTAACGGTGGCCCCGGATGGTGAGCCCGCATCGAAGGTTTCGCGACCATTAATTCACTTGCTCAATCCAGTTCTTCACTCGAGGGACTTCTGCAAGAGAATGGGGTCAGTATATTCTAGAGTGTCATCCGTCATCCTGTTGATGGTTTTCCTCAGCCTTTCAGCTGGAGCGTCGGCACTGCGAAACCCATTCAAAACCAGTTTAGTTGGACCAACTTGTCCAGTCTGCTATACGTCGAACAACCCGTGGGAACTGGATTCTCACTCGGCACGCCAACAGCTTTGGTAGAGCGCCTATTTGCTTATTAATAGTCATTGGAATTTTTCTGACCACGTCATCAGAACGAAAACGATGTCGCATCTCAGCTCGTTGGATTCTTTCAACAATTCTTGAACATCTTCGAGGAACTGAAGGGAAAGAACTTCTGGCTCAGCGGTGAAAGCGTAATGATCATTTATTCTCGCGCATGGGATCGCCAACTGACTTCGCGCCAGTATGCTGGAACTTATGTTCCTTATATCGCAAACTTTATCTATGAGAATCCAACAATGCTTGATTTGGATCTGCAAGGCTTCTGGATCAGCGATCGTGAGTTTTGATCCGGCGACATGATAATCGAATGACTCATCTTCGCAGCTTCTTTGTCGTTTGATGTCGTTCAGGAACAGATCCCTGCAGTGGATTTTGTAAGTCCTCGCGAGTGCGATGTTTGCTACTTTCTCATTTTGATCACAGGTTCATAAGTACGAGAATGTCTTCGCATTCAAGTGAGAGCTCCGATCTACAATCGCATGCCACTTACCGAACTCTTTGGCAGCTCATCCTTCATGGCGCAGCTCGATGCTCAAGCCGCCGCCTGCAACTATACAGGATATGTAGACAAGTTCGTTACGTTCCCGCCATCCGGTATATTCCCATATCCGAATGGCCTTCCTGGTGGCCGAACTGCACGAGGGTGTGATGTCTGGGATGCGATATTCGACGCTGCCGTTCTCATTAACCCTGCTTTCAATATCTACCGTATATTCGATACGGTACGTTCCTATGATCTTTCTTCATGTTTCGTGGGCGCTGAACATCTACCTCTAGTTCCCAATATTGTGGGACGTGCTCGGTTTCCCGTAGGTGCCACGTCATCGGTGTCGTGCAACTATTAAATTGTTCGGTGTAGGGGATCTTTCGAGCAGGCTCAATCACTCCCGTTATACTTCGATCGTACTGATGTGAAGCAAGCTATTCATGCTCCGCAGGAAGTTTCATGGACGGAATGCTCTAACATCAACGTCTTCCCTCATCGCGACGGGTCTCTGCCGCCCGCGTTCACTGTCCTACCCAGCGTTATTGAGAAGAGTAAACGAGCGGTCATTGTTCATGGATTAGCGGATTTCATTCTTATCTCTGAAGGGTGCGTCGATGTCTTGTGGGTTGTTTCAAAATACTAAATGATCGGTCTTTACAGGACCCGAATTGTCATCCAGAAGTACTTGGATTCCTCCCCGTGTCCTTCTCCTCACTAACTAATTGTTGAACTTTGATCCTAGTATGACTTGTGAGTCGTGGCGGATTCTCAATCAGCGTCCTTGATTACTGAAACGTCGTTCAGGGGGTGGCATGCAAGGTTTCCAAACGCCGATTGAAGATGATTCCTTTGTCGTGGATGGTATGGGCGTGATGGGAACTACCCACACAGAACGAGGTCCGTGACTCATATATACTTCAAGTTCCTGAGGTTGATTGTCTTGCGGCAGGTTTGACATACTTCGAAGTCGTGCTCAGCGGACATATGTAAGTCATATACACTGGAGGAGATTCGGTATCGTTGCTGACAACGTATCTTGGTAGGGTTCCACAATATTCGCCGAAGGTGAGCAAGCTCGTCTGCTACTCTTTTGATACCGTCTTCTGATCCATTCTTGCAGGCTGCGTTCCAGATCATGCAGTACCTGATGGGATTCAGAGAAAACCCTTCGGATTAAATTCACTCAGCATCAAGGAAGAGATCCTGACATAGGTTATTGAAGATTCCATTTGGTTATTGAAGATTGTAATCGTAGTCAAGTCTGCGAATCAAAAGAGACGACCTTGGTTTTCCATTTCAGGACCTATGAGCGTTCTAAGCCCTCATAAGACCTGCTCCTTCGGTTCATGAAGAAACCGACAGAACCGGATTTTAATCTTCATATCAAGGTAGCGCTGATAAGCAGCTTGGCGTGATGAGATCTGAGTAGTATACTTCTACTTCAAGATACGACACATTTACATATGCAGAGGTCAACGCAGTACAACAATCGGTCGACGTTTGTTTTATTAATTACTCTATTCCGTTTTCTCTCAAAGAGAAAGACGTTACAGACCTGTGTATATATCACCGGGAATAGGGAGATAGAAATGGGCAGAGTGACTACGTTTAAGTATTTCACCAAATTGTCCACCAGAAACCTTTCCGAATAACCAAACCGAAAATACTAGTACAAAGATTGAAGAGCTCGAGAACATCATAAGACCAAGAGGAAATGAAAGAAGTGACGCCGGAAATGAAAGATCAAGAGAGGGGTTAAATATTGGAAGAGTGAGAAAGGCATGAAAGATGATATCAGAATGAGCACAAAACGGATGCCTAGTGATCTCGTAAACGTAAGTAAAAAAGAACAAGGGAATATCCCCTTCGTGTTTGTATGATATGAGACCCGCGAGTCCGTGAGCTCGACTTCAGTAGAAAACAAGACAACAGAAGATGAACATGAGGGAAAGAGAAAAGGGTGGAAAGAGAGTCCATGAGCTCCAAATGAGCGTTGGGTGATTCCCGGAGTTGCGGAATTCACTTTCTGGAGCATAAATGCCGGAAGCCCAGCGTCGTATTGACAGATAGACAGGGAATGCGATGTCATAGACGAGCCGAGAGCGATGGCCAGGACATGAGGGATTGGACCAATATGATAGAAGTCAAATACGAGTTCTTGCCGACGGTTCTTCAACTCCAAGGAGACCGCATGGGGGCGGTAGCTGTGAAAGCCGTACTCGTTGTCATCGGCAAGCCGACCATAGCAGGCCTGGAGCTGAACATCGACAAGGAAGGAGGAATAGACGCGCCAGCGCCGGGTGGAAGAGCACGTATATCATGAGTATTCTTCTTGGGAGTGACGAGAGCGGCAACTGGCGTGGTCGAAGGGTGAATGGCGTAGCCCGAATTGAGTGTTCGATCGAAGTCGTTATGATCCTCCTCGACCCCCCAGGGCTGGTGCTGGTAGCCCGCGGAAGACAATTGAGGATGAGGGCTATGATCCCGAGACCGCGCGGCGGGAAAGTTGCGAGAGACGGAACGAGATTGATACTCGCCGAGGGGTATATCCAACTCTGCGTCACCTCCCAGGTTTCCAAGTATCAGATGAACGTCATGATCGAGTACTTCCAATTCGTCTTCGTCCTCATGTCCGGCTTCGCTCTCGCCTCCCATGCTCTCATTCTCCCCAGAACAATCTCCGTTGACGCTAGAGAATGGATCGAAGGCAGGGTTGGGCACGTACGATCCTCGCCTCTTCAAACCCTGTCGTACGCCGTGCCCTTCCTGTGCTTGAATTTGACCAGCGAAACCCGTATCTTCGGGGACACGTTCCAGGACGTATTCGGCGCCGCCATGATGGGATGCGGACCTGAAGTCTTCCTCATCACCGTCGTCACCTCCATGACCATCATCAGCGCTCTCTATCTCGTATTCATACTCAAACTCCGCGACACTCCCCAGCCCTCCCGCTCCAGCATGACCGGCACTCATACCCGAATGAGATTCCTTCCGCGTCCTTCCACCATTGTAGAACGGGATGTTTTCATCCGACCCCTGATCGTACAGATACTGCGTTTGATTGCCCTGCCCTAGCGCTAGAGATCCGCCCGAGCCCACACTAGGCGTTACACCGAAAGTCGGGATGAACGGCGTCGAGTAAAGACTGGAGGACGAATAAGCTTCTCTTCCAAGACCGCTTATAACTCCGGATCCAGACCCAGAACTGGCGTGACTATAAGTGGAAGAAATAGACTTGGCGCCCGATGTCCAGGCACTCAAGACTTGCTGCTGTTGCTTCTCTTTACGTGAGAGCTTTGGCGTCGCGGACGAGTGAGGCTGTGCGGATTGATATATGGTTTGGCCAAGGGTCTGTAGTGTAGTATGCGTCGAAGGTGGCGGGGTGATGAGGCTGTGGGAGTCAGCCGATCCTGAATCGGTCTCGGTAGAGGTAGGAGAAGGCGGAAGATGTTGTCGTTGACCCGGGGGCGGAGGTTGTTGTGATGATTGCGACTGGTGTTGTGGATGCGGATACGGTTGAATATGATGCTGTTGTACAGGAGTAGGTGTTTGATTTGGTAGAGGGGGTAAAGGAGGGATCTGCGAATGTTGACTATGCGAGCTCTGGCTCGAATGCCCGATTGAACGAGAGTGGGTTAAGCTATTCGAATATGACGCAGCAGGACCCTACGCAGAAAATAAAATCGTCAGAACCAATCTGGAATGCCCTGGAACCTGACTGTCACGCACCTGATTTTGACGTTGCGCCCTATTTCGCAGATCTGGAGCACTTCGCTGGAGTCTTGGAGGTAGATTCCGCGACGGGCGGCCTACCGAAACTGGTCCACCAACATTCGGTGTCTTTACTGACACCATAGGTGGTGCGAGCGCTTGGCTCTGCGAGGCCACGAGAGGCGGTGCTGCATGATAAATGAAGCTGTTGGCAGACACGAACGACGAGGAGGTCGATGTTGTAGGCGAACGTGCAAGGCGATGCTGGTGGTCCGAAGATGACACAGCCGAGCAGCTGTTCATGCTCGTTGCGTCCTGATCGTCGGGATGAGGCGAATCAAGGGATAAAGCACCAAATTGATCCGCAAACGTCTCCGCCGAGAACGAGTATGACGGAGTAATGCCGTTGTTCGAAGACGCTGCTGAGACGGTCACTGCGCCGCCGGATGCGCCTGTCGGGGTCGCCGAGGGCGGCGATCGCATGGCCCCGGACTTCGACCTCATACGTGGAGGAAGATTATGCAACCTCAGTCTCCTCCAGTCGTTCTGCGACGGTGCTGATGTAGGTGAGGCATGGGAGCTGATGCCAGGTGTTGGATATGAAGTGTTCGTGTTCTGCGAGTTCCGCTGGTATCCTGCCTGAGAAACGCCATTGGGAGTGTGGTACTGATTCCGGATCTGTGAAGTTGGGACTGTCTGAGTTGGATGCTGCTGCTGTGATAGCTGTTGTGTAGGATGGGGTTGAACCGGATGTGGGCTTTGCGGGGATGAGGACGGGCCAGGAGAAGGCACGGTGCGGATTAGATGAGGTACCAGGATGGAGTTAGTCGACTGGTCTGGTTGTTGTGAGAGACGACGTGAACGATAGTCTATGTGATTTGGAATCATCGTCGGGAGCGCCGACGACGACGGCGAGGAAGGAGGGTGGGCGAGCGGATGGTGGTTGGGAAAAAAATTGGTGACGAGGGTGCGTTTGCGTATATGAGGTCAAGGCCTCGACGCTCGGCTCGGCTTCAGGCACCGGTTCACGGTCTCTCATAGCCACCACTCATCGCCTTCTCCGGCTTGCTGATCAGAGCTCAAAGACTGGGTATACATGTTCAACGCTTTCTATATCTCTCTCGGTCATATCATATGCCTGCTAAGTCTCTTCAAGCCCCAAGTTAAGCAGTCTGAGAAGACTCTATACGTTGCTTCATCACCTCGCCGAACAACCCCAGGACCGTATTTGCAAGATATTGTCGGCGCAATTGGTTTTTATCAGTCGGCCAACTCAAGTAGGTAGCAACTCGAATTGATTCAACGTCTAAAGTGCTTTAGGTTTGATCTCCAACTTCACCTGCACTCAAGTTTCCCGCTGATGCCCGAAGCCAAACCAAGGCTAAAACCGCCCAGTATCTGTTACAGGCACCAAGTCAATGATCCATCGCGCTCGCACTACTGCTACCAGAGTCCTTTACACTCGGTGCGTATTTGACGAGATTTTTAAATAAGGGTGCCGACACTTTCTGTGCGCAGTTTCGGCGAAGGCTAGGCCATGGCAAATATAAATGCGGCATGTCTAGAAAACTTCGGACCCCATAAAACTATGTATGGAAAAATTTGGCCCACCATTGGTCAATAGTCCAATTGAACTTTTGATCGCCGGCCCCCGCCACCAGAAACGCTCAATGCTCACAGCATGCTAAGAAAAGTCACATTCCGGGATCATCCTCGATGATCCGCAACGACGAGCTCGCGGCTCAATTTGAATCTCCGCTAGCCGTTCTGAGCTTCTCCGACTCCTAGGAACAAGCGAAGTCTGTCTCACTCGTCCAGGATAACGCAGCTTCTCTTCGGGTGCCTTCGATTACGCTGACCCCTCGGAATTTGACTGGCCACCAATCATCCTTCGTTTCAATCTACATCACCTCATGGTCTTGGACATTCTGTCGTCATCCCATTCCTTTATCTCGATGCACTTTCTCACAGTCTATTATTGCTCAGGAAGCTATACAGTCAAAATTTCTCATGACGAAAATCTGGATCATACAATATATTCACTCGTGCAAGCTTCGTGGCGTCGTGACTTCCTTCTCGTCTATCTCCTACGGCGCCGATTATAAATAATAATCCGCAGCCTCCGAAGTCGCAGCAAGGATTGCTGCGCCCGCCGCGATGAAAGGGACCAATGGTGCTGCAGGCAACGTGCAGAGCGAAAGCGAGATGATCGTCAATGCTACTGAGCATGAACGCAGGGCTAATACTCCTAATCGTCTGATCGTTGAAGCGTCATTCGTCAATGGACCAATCTCGGGCTCGCGTGATCTGATAACGCAATATGAGGGTGTCTCTCCACTTTATCCGCAAGTCTTTGAATGGCTTACTTCGAGATTGGCCGGCCATCGATTCGATCCGACAATGTCTCAATCTTCTCGTCGTTGGAGATACGTGAAGAGAACGTCGACATCGGAGCGGGATCAGTGAGACATCACCCCTCTGCCACCTCCTTTGTATGTGGAAGTCACAGTACCCTGCCCGATATGCACTATAGGGACACAGCGCTCGTGACTCTAATCAGCAGCACGATAAGCCTAAAATGGCCTGGAACGAGTGTTTTGATTGGCAGTCTGCTGCGGAGAAGTCGGCTCGGGAGATTCTTGGTTAACTCCGTGCGATATGAACACTCCTGTTTCGTTTCCCTAGGTCCAACCTCTGGAGTAATGCAGCCATGAACATCTTCCATATCGTCTAGGTCCGTCTCTGGCCACCGTCCATGAACTTCATTCTCGTTTGTGACGTGATTTCATCGGGACAGTAAAGCTGGCGACAGCCTGTGATCAGAATGAAAAGGAGAATGATCGCTCAGTGGAAACATGTGCATAATGCGTGCTGTGCAGTAGCTGGATGATATCGAAGAACCGGCGGAGGGTCTGCAAGTCTACAGCAAGGAAAATCTCTGTCTCGACAAAATGCAGAAATACATTGATCCCATTTTATAATCTTCACAAGGCATAGGCAGCGAGATGAGAGTATAGGTACTTTTCGTGTTGTCGGGATATCACGAGGAATTGACTATTGCACTGTATACAAATATTAATAGTCCAGCCGACTCTGGCTACTTAGTACTTTCTCACAGCACCCAGTTGTTGCTAATCGCCTCCGCAATGTTGTTCAGACTATCCCTCTTCGTTGTCATATCTGCATATTTCGGGGCGGCCACAGCAGCTCCCAATCGTCAGTCAATCGCTTGCGCTTTTCCACGATGCTCTAATAACAAGTGTTTTGTTGCAGCTAAGCCAGCGTAGGTGTTCGATGCCGCCTCAAGGCACTGTGATGACTTGTGCCATAACTCTACGATATAGTGCAATTGCGAGTCCAGAGCCTCACGAGCAGCCTGGTCCACCATTCTGCCCTGGATATCGCTGGTGAATCTCTCGCATTGATCGGACAATGTTCCTGTTGCTGATGAATTCTCTGTGTCAGCCCTAACCCTTACTAGGGACCTTCGAATATAATGTTGAAGGAGCTTTGTTATGTCATGTCAATTTCAATCGTAGTGTAGACCCTACAAAATCGATTGCTGCTCGTACAATGACTCCGCTGGAACTTGACAGGTAAAAACTTTCTAGTGCCAGCGAGGAACCTGCAGAGATTCCGCAGCTCTAAACAAAGAAAATCACCGTATCACACTTGGCATTGAGAAGAAAATATTCTACAGTATAGTCCTCACACAAAGTCGAGATCGCTAAAAATAGCCACTTCTCCGAGCCCAAACATACGGAAGGCCAAAGTCCCGGACCTGTCACACTGGAGCGAAACAGAACCATCAGTTCATTCAATCCGAAGGATATTCCTTGAAGCCTAGGAGATATTCCATGGTCCGAAAAGCCGCCTGGACAATTATTATCACAATCAGATGCACACAGAACTCAAACGTGGGAGTGGTACCTGTGGAGAGAATTGGGGGACCCTAACTCCGAGTCTGAGTATACGATAATCACAGGAGTTGACGCCGACTTACATGTGCCCACTTAATACCACTTCGATGTAGGTTAACCCTATCAAAAATATGAACGTCAGCAAGACCGACTGGCCGACCGGACATAAATTGAGAACCTCTTTCAAGTTGCACAGTCCCCATTGCACCCATTCCGTCGACGATAAATGAGTCCAGTTTTGGCGCATTCTGGAATCCTTGTTTGCTGTGCCCTGTATCCCGGTTCAAAAAATGGAAATCATCAGATAAGCTGTAAGATCATTACAAGTCAAGCTGAGGTGCCCGGAATCAGTGAAAGATCGCTCCCTCAGATTGATACTCACTTTTGAAGTACTATCCGTGTGCTGTCTGGTTTTGAGGATCCTGTATCACTGAGAAATAAATAAATAAAAGGGACGCACCCTTCAGCAATGAGAACGTAGTCCTACGATGAGAATTCGTTAGGCTATACGACAATCAAATATAAGAACAGTGGGCGTACAGCTTGTCCATGAATGATAACCGTCCGGTTGTTCTTCTCGACCACATTCGGAAGCACCGTGAGCGCCGGTGGCAACGAGCCATCTCCGTGCGGGAAAACATCGATATCTGCACAGACCTTCCAGGAGGTATTGGTCGGGGCATGAATAGCTTCCTTTACATCCTGTCTATCGAAATAGAGCGGGAGGGTTTGAGCTTCTTCGAATGTTCCTCTGTCATTCGTGACTATTAGCAGTTTGAATTCTGGACTGAGATTACTGACGGTATGCCGAGTACATCCCAGAGAATCGGCCACTGATTATGTAAGCGATATTAGAACGAAACTCAGTGAACAGTAATAGAATACGAACCGTGTCAAAGATGCGATAGATGTTGAAAGCGGGATTGATCAGGAGTGCTGCATCCAATATATCACCCCAAACATCACATTCGTCGGGTATAACTCCGTCAGAGACGAACTTCCCATCCGGATATGGCAAGGGGCCCTTTGGAGGATATGTGACGTATTTCTCAATGTATCCCGTATAGTTGCATTGACGCGCTTTATCATCGATTTGATTTAGAGCTGTTTGACTGCCAAAAACAATTTAAATGATGGTGCAAGTAGTTCGTGCAGGATTCTTACTTGAGGGCGAAGACGTTTTCAAACTTATGAAGCTGCTTGTGGAGGCATGAGTCATCTAGAATAAATTAACACGATTCAACTTACGAAATCTGCTGCGGGTATCTCTTCCTGAATGATATCGAAAGACAACGAAGCTTAAGATACATGAGAACGATCTCATATGTATCGCGTAAAACTCACGATCAGCGATCCAAATTCCTTGCAGTTGGAGGTCCAAGAGCCCGGGATTCTCATAAATGTAATCCGCAAGGTAAGGAATATACGTTCCGGCGTACTAAAGGCAGCCTAAAAAAGTGGCATCAAATCACGGAACTTGACAGGTGCGTACACTTTCTCCGGTGAGATAGAAATTCTTTCCTTTGAGCTCTTCAAATACTCCGAGAAACTGCTGAAAGAACCCGACCAACTGTACCGCAACATCCCGTTCGTCCTATAATAACACCCCTCAGCAAAACAACACATTTCCGAAGACGAAAATCTCACCTTCGCATCCGGCACGCCCGTAGAGAACCCAGTTCCAATCGGTTGCTCAACGAAGAGTATACTTGATAAATTCGTCCAACTGTGTGGATTTAGGATAGGCTTGGCGGTCCCCACCATCCAACTGATCGGCTGTTGCAATTACCCGATTAGGTAAGCGTACGAGTCAACCTGTCCGGTCACGCACTCCATTTTCCTGTAATAAACCTTCCATTGACGAACTGAGAGTACAATCTTATGAGAATCCACTCTCTTCAAGTTCGAAGGCGTACCATCCTGGTCCTCCGTTCGTCCTAATGGTCTCACGTGACTTCTCATACAAATTATCAAGTTGTGTGTAACGACGTACCAGAAGATCAGATCGTCGACGCTGCCGTCGGGACCTGGCGGATAGAACCAGAAAAACAACTGTGAAGGTTTCAGACGTGCTCGTGAGTTGGGCTGAAGGCAGACCTTGCGAGTTTCATGGGGTTCACTGCTTATGGGTAATAATCCTGCCCAGCTAGGTCCAACATCAAAGTCAACCAACGGAATTTTGTCTCCTTGCACGTAAAATTCTGTGTATGGTATTGTAGGATTAACATCCTCACTTGACATTCAGAAACGAATGATGTTCACCTTTGGCTTTTGGATTCTTGAATTCCAATGTCGGCCTCGTTTTATCTGATTCATGAAGCATGGAGTCCGATAGCAATTTCTGTTGGGATGAAGTTTCATGGAAAGACTTTGATAGTGCCGCGTGCTTTCGTGCTTGGATTTGTTGGCGTGTGATGGCATCGACTCCGGCGAGCCCAAGAGCAATGAGTAGTATTGGAAGAAGAGCTCGAAACATCGTCTTGAAGATTGCTTGAGGAACAAGTTATGCTTTGACGCCGTTTAAGAGATATATCCCGTCACGACTCACGAGCTGAGAACGATCGTTCGCAACGTGCTGATCGAGTCCTACAGGAAAGAGATCTCGCTCGACGGCGGACGACAGAGAAGAAAAGGTGGCAACTATCAAGTCCAGTTGATGTTCAACGCGAACCCGCGCAGTGATGAACGCGTAAACCAGAGTTGTTCGATTTTGGCCTATTCGGGAGCGCGGATAGGGGCGAAAACGCCGCTTAGTCAGCAGCGGAACCTGATGCACGATCCCATGCACGATGGACCCTTGAAGGCGGATTCGGCAAACTCGGCAGAAGGATTCGAGATTGGAGTCGATCAACGTCAACGTGTCAGTTTGCTAGCCATGCTTCAGAGACTCAGACTGGTTCCAATACTTGAAATATGTCAGTGCTCGGATTCTATATTCTTTGAATATCCCTCAAA
Organism: Sistotremastrum suecicum HHB10207 ss-3; assembly: GCA_001632355.1. Taxonomy (NCBI): domain Eukaryota; kingdom Fungi; phylum Basidiomycota; class Agaricomycetes; order Sistotremastrales; family Sistotremastraceae; genus Sistotremastrum; species Sistotremastrum suecicum. The sequence goes on from KV428147.1 coordinate 13,187, forward strand.
TATTTCGAATATTTTCGAAAGACACAAGCTCAAAGAGGTTCAATTACTACCGCTGCGCAGCTCGAATTGCACAGCTTCACTCTAGAGTCCCATATCGCGAGGGACAGACTCAGGGCCTGAACGATGCACCCATACCTCGAATCACATTAAAACAACGAACACGTTCGTACACAGCCTCCCTCCCTCCTTCATCCCCATTCCCACTCTGCTCCTCCCATTTCATGGCTCAGTATGAAACTCTCACCGACAAACAGCAATGATGGAACCGCAACATCCAACCTCATAAAAGCACTCACGATCCTTCAATCGCTAGGCGAAGCCATCCCTGTTGGAGGGGGTGTTATTAAGAGTATTGCTGGTATTGGGATCACCATTCTTGAGCTTGCACAGGTACGTTCCCCGACTCCCCTCGAGCCTGTATTGATGACTGATACGATGGTCCTGATAGAGTGTTAGGGAGAATCAGGAGGAATGTACGAGGATTGCTGAACGCGCTGCTCGGGATATTTTATCCCTCCATGGAGAGTTGAATGGGGATTTACCAATCTCCGAGGACCTAAGAGAACGATTAGGGAGTTATCTCCAGTACGCACTCACAAGCTCCCATTCCGTTTCACTCGATTAACGCTGATTTTGTAGAGTGCTAGAGGAAGTTTTGAAGACAGTGCAAGAGCTCGGAGAAGGATCTAGGACGAAGCGATTTTTGAATGCGGACGGTGTACAGAGCGAAACCAAGGAATGTGTCGGGATATTACAAGATGCGTATCAGAGATTCATCGTCAGTCCCTTCCCCATCTCCCACGAAAGTCTTGATAAATCCCTGTTATAGCTCCGCTCGACGATAGCTGCTGACACAAAATTGACGAATATCCTCAACGCAGTAACACAGCTAGCTCTTACTTCCGAACGACAGTCTACTTCAAGTTCAAGTCTCGACGATCCTGATGACCCCGACGAAGTATGCGTCCATCCCTCTTCCTTCCACATAAAGTGAAATACTAATAACAATGACAGATCCCCCGAATCCGCATCTCGAGTCTAACATTCTCTTCAGAGATCATACGCATCGAGAAGAAGGGGTTTATATTACGGGTGCAGGAGGGAGAGATGAGGGATGCTATCGGGAAGAGGGAGGCTGTTATGGTGCGCAGATTCGAGACAGCAGGATCTGCCCGTGCCGGTCAAGGACAAGGAGGAGCGGGAGAGGATGAGGGGAGGAAGGCTTTTGAGAGAGAGGCGGAGATGAGGAGGGATCTTTTGTATGTTCCCTCTCCCCCCTTCCCCTCACTCCTGCTTCCCAATGAAGACTAAGAATTCGAGCTGATGAGGGTGTAGGAGTCGGGAGTTTGGAAGAATGTTGGGCATTGCGATTGCGAGTAAGAGGACTCGGATGATCGTACTCGAAGCTGGTGAGCCTTCCTCTCCCAACTGTCAATCGTCGTTCGTTCTGATCGATGATGGGGGATGGGGCAGGTACGATCGTGGCCTATGATTATTTGCAGAGTATGGTTGGGATCGAACATTTTAGTGAGCGGTTCAGAGTTGTAAGTCGCTTTCCTTCCTACTCTCCCGGATGGGGAAAGATCTGATTTCGCCTATTTATAGTTATGCGAGTTGGCGGTACGTCCCAGTTTCGAGGAAGAGTATATTATTAGTCGCCTGATGAGCATAGACGAGTTATCGATTTCTACAAGACTACGACGGATCCTGGAACGGAGGCGTAAGTCCGTCTTCCAAAAGTGACATCGCACGATGCTGATGAATAGAGTTTAGTTGTCAGAGATAATATTAAATGCGAGAGATAAGAGACTGTGTATTGGTGCTCTGGGAAGTATTGATGGGCGATCGGACGATGGTGGATCGAGGATGTTGAGCGCTAGTCGGAAAGTCAGTCATTCACCCTTCGCACCCATCTTACACGATATTAATGTTAATATATGAATAGCTAACGATGGGTATTGGTGCGTCTTCCTCCCCCTTCCGTTATAGAAATAGATTTTACTGATACGTCGATGACGGGCAGATAAAGAATGGCGCTCCAGCATGTCCCAAGAAGATTTCGCCCATGGCTTCGCACAAACAAAAGACTTACTACAAAACTGGAAAACGGATAAAACCTCGGCGAATGCGAGGGGCGTGATGGATCAGATGTGGTTATGGAGTGGAGAATATCCATTCTCTTCTTCGGTCCATACTAATGGGGTGGTTTCGGCTGGGGATATTGGATGGATGGATGGCGAGATTTGGAGAGCGATTCCACTTGAACATGGGTTCGAGGTTGCCAAGGCTCCGAAGTATAATATCATGGCTCATCGATTCAGGGATGGGGAATGGGAAGCAATTAAAGGAACTCAGATTGCGGGCTATACAAGGTCACCATCCTCACTCCTCCTTCCTCTATCATATTGCTAATCGCTTAATAATAATGATAATACAGATGGACCTTCGAGTTTAGGAAGGGAGAAGAGATATCGCTTCAGACTTCCCTTTGGTCTTGTTGGACGGATCAGATCCGGGATTTTTTCTTTAGATCTGGGAGGTTGGTTGCCCAGCGGAGTGCAAGGGAGGTTCATGAGCTTCGTGCAGGTATTTCCAATCCTCCACTACGATCATGTTGTGTGGAATGTTGATGATAATGTAGTGACACGCTCTGGAGTGAAGAATTACGCAACGATAACGGTATCCGGACCCGAGGATGATGGAACCGGAGAGTTTGGAGAACACTCAGAGATATATTATTTCGTACATCCTGTAAATGCCGATGGATCCGTCGTTGATCCTCCGGGGTTTTGGTCATTCTCTTCTGATCCGAATCCCAATGATGTTCTGGGGAGTTCAATGATCAAGACCTCGTCGCGCTCGTGAGTAACCCACCTTTCTACAGTGCTCAAGCTCATCAGAGAAAAATCGTAGAGAACCTGATGCTGAGTATACGAAAATCAGTAAACCATTTCTAGCACTCATCGAAGACCTCGTATCACATGGATTCTTGGCCGTTCCTGTTGAGAACGATGCATCCAATTGCAAAGAGGCGTCACGAGCATCTGTTCCGGATCCAGCAGCAGCTCCGAGGGAGAGAAGGGCGCGTAGGATCTTTGCTCGTGCTCGTCTTTCTTTCGGGAAACCACTCACCTCATGAATTGTGATCATGACAAAAGTCTAATTCAGACGACATATTGTCGATGGTACGTCACGAAACGAGCGATGGACTTCCCTTTTGCATTCGCGCTCTTACATGTATCAATAATGATATGGATGCCGCTGATCCACTTCGCATCCTCTCCGCTTCTGTGTTTTCATTCCATGTATGAATATCACTGTACTACAGTACGTACAGTACATGTATCACGGCCAGACATCCTTGCACGCGGAAAGCATGCACCTTTCTTCGCAACATTGTTTGAGCGAAAATGATTTCCTTCGATTAAGTTCGGGTCAGAATGAGAGTGATTCTCTTTGTTTTCACATAAATAAATTGAATAGAAAGTGTCTGGCATAAACAAGATCGAGAATGGAGCCTGACCCTTTTCACAGGATTAAAACACTCGAAATTCTCATCGGAAATGTGAACTCGTTCGGTGTCGGAGCTCAAATGTCAACACCTTTCTTCCTCATTCCTCTCATGTTCCCCCGTCGAGGTTCGTCCAATCATTCCATTGCCTTCATCCTTACTGCGTTGGCTAATAACCGACCTCAATTCAGGCTCTCTTGTTGGCTCCGTCACTGACTCCTTGGATGAAGTTTCATGTATCAGAGTTGGGAAAGAGATTACAAGGGCGAGAGGTACGTGTTCCAGTTCATGATATTCAAGTGGCATTCAACGTTGACTACCTCCTGTCTGAAACTTCCCGTCTGAAACTTCCCGCTGTGCCCTAAGTCTCTAGTTTGTCTGACTCGGTGCATATTGTTGCGAGGCTTGTGGGTATGGGCAGTACTGTGCGCGTTCACGGACAGGGTGGCATGTTCATGTGGTGAGTGTCCGTTCTGTATTCAGCTATTGAACCATTCACTGATCTATTGTGGGGGGAACTATGTCATGCTACCTGCCAAGGTTCGATGTCGTTGCTGATGTTTAATGGGAGGTTCGGGATTGTATATATGAGTAGTATTAGTAGTCATTCTTGTAAGGCTAATGATAATAATACGATGATTTTTGACCGCACTATCGGATTGTCCAGAAAAAGGAAAATAGAAGCAGGAGGATGATTGATTGAGAATTAATCGGACATTGTTTTGAATTTGTTTGCGAGGAAATGGAACGACAAATTCTGAACAATCGGGCCAATCCATGACAAAAACTTAATTTTCGCATGTGTTTCGCGTGCCTCCTGGAAGGCATGCTTTTCGCGCGCGAGGATGTCCAGCCGTGTAGTACACTCACTTAATAGTATTATCTAAGAATAGCATATTTCGATGATAGGAAACATCCAATATGGTCCTTTTTGATCCATCCAAGAAGGGCTTGTTTTTGAAATGAGCAACGGTTCGAATGCCTCTTGTTTTGTGTGTTACCTTTTCTTCTCGACGTGCCACAGAGGGCCGAGGACGCCAACCATGTACCCTTTCAGGCTGTCTCGGCCGATTATGGCTAATAATAAGCCCGGACCGTGGAAACGTCAGCAAATCAGGGGAAAGAATAGAAGAGCCATCGATTGATTGCTCCACCTAAACATCGTGTTCAACCTTTTGGGTATATACCTAATTTAGGGAAACGACTCGAACGAGCGTTCTAGATCTGCAAATTCTCGATTCTCGGAGTGCTGATTATACTGACACTGATTTTCTTCCACTGATCTTCTTTCACCGGTTCTGAGATATGTACACTGGCACTCCAGGCAGACATAATTCCGACAGTATCTAGGTCACGCTCAATTTTCTCCTCTAATCATGATTTTCCTCATCTCCGCGACGCGCTCCCCACTGGAGTTGGACTCATTCAGACCCAGTTGAAGAGCCATCTTGGCGTGCTCGGAAGCCTCTTGCCTAGTTTGCTTTTTGTCATCACGAGCGGATAACAATATAGCCAATTCTTCTCGCAGATATAACTTGTTTGTGGATCAACATTTGTCGTCCGGGTTTGATCTGAATGACTTACCCCATCGTGACCACTAGCACGCAAGTCTTTGAGCTCTTCCAGCGCTGCATGTGCGTCTCCCGACAGCCTCAAAGAATGCCCGTAGGCCCATCTACCGATTCTCCAGGCTTTTAATGCCTTCTCTTTCGCCGGCGATTCTCCGTCTTTGACTAGCAGGTCGTACTCATTCTTCCTCCCCTCTGCGGCGCGTTTGAAAAGGGGTACAGCCAGCTCCGCTTTCCCAGCATCCACCTGGTCCCAAGCCATATTGTTGAGCAATGCCCATGCCCATCCTCGAGTTCTGGGATTAGCCGACTCTTCCGCGATTTGCAGAGCTTTATTCGACGCTTCAGTTTTTCTTCTTTTGTTGGAGCCACCAGCGCCAACATGTGCAGGGCATCAGCTACGAAATAATCCAAGTCGGAGGACCCATCTAGAACGGTGAGCGCAGCATTAAATTTGACGGCCGCGTCGCTCGGACGTCCTCCAGAGGATCGAATCACTCTGCCGTCTTCCAAAGCGATTCGTCCGCGAACTGTCTGTATTTCCATCGGCTCATTCAATTCTTTGAGAGTTTGCGATGCTTGCGCGAGATATTCATTCGCTTCTTCAAATTTCGACTGGAGGCCCATCGCTCTTGCGGCTTGTGTTAGAGCCTCAGCTTTGATGGCGCTCTTGCTTGCCGAGAACTCGGTGCTTCCTTCGTTCGTGCGTTCGAGGACGGAGAGGACAGTGAGAAAATGATATTGGGCAGACGATGCTTTGCCTCCGTCGAGGTCCCAAATACCATGTAAGTGTGGTATCCTCTTGTCCTGCAGGATGGGAACGTAATTTACAACGGAGGACTTCTTGATTCTCAAACTGGTGCAGACTGGGATCTATGATCATGAGGACCTCATGGGTACGACATTGACAATGTTTCCACCTTTGTTGAAGGAAATATCAACGTGCGTCAGTGTGTGCCGTAGATGTGGTTCCTCGTTGAAGTACGCTGATGAGCTTGTTGATCGTGGACGAACTGGATGCTATATGACTCGAATTCGATTATCACATGCATATCCCGACCGCCCTCATATCGGTCGCCAGGACCGAATCCCGAACCGACAGCTTCCCCTTGCACTATATATATACGCTCAAATGGAACCATGAACATTCGGAATAGAATATCAACGTACTTCCTGACAACATAGCGACAATACGGATCACACAAGAACAGGAACAGCACAGTAGCGGTACTTTACATGATAAATCTCAGAGAACAGGTGCAGAATCAGTTGTTAGCCAAAGCCCCCCACATATACAACGTGCTGACCACTGACGCATCCATGCTTCCCAGACTCTGTTATCGGTTTCAGGCCTACTGGGGATACTTGCATCTGATTTCCCACCGCATCGTGAACAGATCTTCGTTAATGCCGTCGGAGCCAGCACATTCTTACGAATGATATCGCACTGATCCTCGTCACGAGGTCGGTGGACGACTTCCCCCGTCTGCATATAGTCTAATGACGATAAGGACAGACTACCGAACGCTGTTGACAATTTGGCCAGGAACGGTTTCCGAAGAAGATTCGGCCTGTCGATCACGGATGACGTAATCAATTTCGCCGCGATGCTGAGCAGTTGAGCTCGCATGGCCACTGGAACATCGAAAGAAATCAGAGCGCTGCGAAATTGCGAATCTGCCATCCTAGTCATTAGTCTGTCCAAACCACAAGAGATCTAGAAATATACCGGAAAACTCCGTTTGATCTTTCTGTTCCTTGTGAGCCTCCACAAACGCTTTAAACAAGTTCTCCCAGTTCAGGTGACTTTTGTCGAATAAATCGAGATAAGCTGCCTTCATAGCTGCAGCCGCGGGGGTCCGACCGTTCAGCAATCGGATGAACATTTTGAAGCGGATCATGTGTGTTATGACACCCATCATAATGGTACGTGAATATGGATGGAGGACAGTTATGACAATCGGATTTATCTCGAGGTCTTTGAAATAAAGTCAACAAACGATGCGCCAACAAGACTGAGTGCATACCTCGTAAACGTTCTGCGATCTCTCTCGGATCAGACGTCGATCCAGAATGAAGCTTTCTCTTCTCTAACTTCCGAGCGGCCTCGGATTCGAAGACAACGCATTCGCAGAGAGTTCGCTGCATCAGTTCAACGAACCATTTCGTAAGGTCCAGTAATATCGGTGTAAAGGCTATGTGACTTTCAGTTTAGCTTACTCGTGAATATTACATATAGAAACACTCACTTATTTCGTAAAAGTTGGGTGGTTCACACGCGGAGTCAAATGCACGCAATACTTCTGCTACAGAGCAGATATCCCGAGCAGCTCTCCACTTGTCTTCGTGCACATTTCCATCGCGGCGGTACATTTCGACCGCAAGGCCAAGGATCTCGGCAGTCCAATCAACGCCCTTAAGTGCACTGGTAGATAGTTGGCCCAAGACATCGCAAAGTACGGAAGCGTTAGTCATGACCCGATCGTGAATAATGTCAGCTGGTGAGATATGTCGGTTGAGGAGGGAGGGAAGGAGGGCCTTGGTACGGATATCGGATAGAGGCCCTTCTATTTGAACATAAGTTGACTACTTACAAGGTCAATCATGAACGGAGACTCCCTACCGAGTCGTGGTTTTGGGTAAGCGCAGATCGTTGACCGAGTGCCATGGCTCTGCAAAGATGAGCCCGATGCGAGCGCGATCAGCGTCCGGTTTGGCGATACTGCCATAGCCAAGGGCGCTGGGAATAACGAGTTAGGGTGGGCCTCCGTCGCTCAGAATTGGGCACATACGGTTACGCCCGGCATCTTCCGGAGCCGAGAAAATTTTCGCGGGTTCCCACTGAGGGTCGTCCTGAAGACTCGGGCTATACAATCGTGCAATCAGGACGATGGAAAGTTATCCGGAAGTCGTGACCAACAGTTGCCATATACAAGTCGTCCCAACCGGCACTTCCTTGCTGTGCGGATGACGAACTCCAGAGGTGTTCAATAAACCGACAAGAAGGCCTGCACTGTCTGGTCTCGGAGTCGCGGGTTCCACAAAGGCGATCACGCTTGACGAGAGCTCCCGCTTGGCAGAGAAATGGCTAAAGTAGGCATTCGTATTCCACACCATGGCATTTGCGCTCTCTGGCTTATTCGGTTTGACGATCTCGTAGGAATACAGTACGGATTTGGGAGGAAGTGTGTCTAAAAGAGGCGTCAGAGTTACTAGAGGTGAGGTAGCCACGAGGACCTACAGTCACCGAACTCCATAAATGAGGCTGTGAGAAAGAAGCTGGGCTTCATGGATGAGGGATCGTCGTTCTCCGCTTTTAAAGGTACTCTGGGAGGGATTACGGGCGTAAGAAGTAAAGACGAAATCAGAGATGTTGGCGATAGATCCGACAATACAAGAGATGCCAGCGGGTGGGTCTTGATAGCTTATTCGGGTCAGCTAAAAATTACGATGGCAGAACATGGAAGCATACCTAGAACGCCCTGATCAAGCTGCACTCGAGCAACGCAGATGTCAATCGTGGTTTCCTCTCCCCAAGATTCCCACTGAGGAGAAACTGGATCCAAAATGTCTTCAGGCGATAATCCCATCCCTTGACCCGAGGCTGGATCTGAGGTTCTGGCATCCATGGAGACTAACCTAGATCTTGAGGCAATGAGGATATTAGGTTCTCCGAAAGCGAGTCCAATACTAGCTTTCGAGACCACTCGCGATGCATGGAGAGTCGGATGAGGTACAGGTTGCGGAGGGCCGCGTTCGTTTGCGTGATGGGATTGAAGAAGATATCCAGTTATAAGTTTGAAGTTCTTCACCGGATTTCTCATTGCTGCTGGCGATGTGTCCGAAATGTATGGCCGATAATACAGTCGGAGACTATGTGACTGGGATACAATCAGGAGAGCATGCGAACATGTCGGAATGGTTGGGCCAGACGAAGGGGCTCGAGACGGAGGGTCGGTAGGAAGCCACTAGAGTGACCTGTGGCATTGAACGATATTCGAAGTAAGATGATCGGGGAAACTCACTTCGCGCTCTGGCAAAAGCCATTTTGCCTCAACTGCCCCATCACCCTCGGGAAACACCCATGAGGCTCGAATCGACCATTGGTCGGCATCCACGGCCCTTTCATAGACAATGCCAACACCAGCCCCTCGGTCTGTCGGCGTTTCGACGAGCGCGATGGGAAAATAAGCAAATATCATATCCTCTCGAGGAGAGACGCTGATGATGGAAGCTTGGGAGCGAAAATATGCATTCCCCATGACAGTCATGGGGAGTAACTTCGAGTCTAAGGAAGGTCGAAAAGGCTGTCGCTGCATGAGCGTCTGGGTCGAATGTGAGGTGTATATCAAGTTAGACGGGGTCCACGCTATTGGCCTGTGCTGTGTTCAGTAAGGTCGTAATTAAACACAGACTTAGCACTTACCTAGTATAGTCATTACATAGCGGTAATAGATTCCACCAGTTCAGCTCCCAGGTTTCGATTTCTCTGTCCTTCTCTGCATGATTCTTGAGCTCTCCAGGCATTTTGAAACTTGGGAACGATGAAATTAGACGTTCGGCTCCGATGAATGTTGGTACAATGGTGTCAAACCTCAATGATAGTCAGTAAGAAAGGCTGCGAGCATTATGAGGCAACGCTTGGAGCAGATTCAGGCGCCTAATCGAGCAAGGATGTAGTCCATTCGAACTCCGATCTCGTTCACTTTCGATCATATTCCGAATCTGAGTCGATAAGGGTGTCAGGAGTCAGGAGATTGTCGGCTTCAGTGCACCGAGATAAGGAGCATGCGGTTCCTGAAGTGCTTCAGTTCTTTCTCCTCTGCCAAGGTCCAAAATGTCGTCTCTGATCTCGCTCGCGGACGAAGCGAAGGCCACGTCTTTCGATCAAATTCCCGTGGTGTAATTCGCATTCTTCATGGATCCTGGAACGAAGCTCCTTAAACTGAATTCATTTCCTAGCGATCTTTCTAATGCAAATTCACCAAATCTCGAGGCTCGGAGAGCAATCGCCCAGGCAATAAAAGAAGCATGTACGAAAGTGGGCTTTTTCTACGGTGTGCACAAGATAGTCGGTCAAAGCATCGTGGGTTTCTGAAACAGTTTGCAGTCAAAAATCATGGTGTCTCCGCTTCACTGGTCGAGACTGCATTTGCTGCGGGGAAAAACTTTTTCGATCTCCCCATAGATGAAAAGATGAAGGTAACCGTGTGACGCCTAAACATCAATTTAGTTGGGGTTTTAAGTGGAACCTTTTCAGATTGACATCCGAAAGTCGCCCAATTTCAAAGGATACACCGCACTTCTCTCGGAAAATGCTGACCCAGAAAATCGTGGAGATCTTCATGAAGGCTTTGACATGGGACCCGAATCGGACGAGAATATTGCCATGTCCGGCTCAAACGTTTGGCCAGCAGATCCCGGTTTTCGAGAGGCTGTTTTGCCTTACTAGTCAGTAAATGCGATTGTGAGCAAGCTGCTACTGACGACTTTCCTCAGCGACGCGGTTCTGGATCTTGGGCGAACACTATTCCGCTTGTTTGCACTTGCATTGGAACTTCCCGAAGATTTCTTTGCCGACAAGGTATGTTTGCTCGATTGACGGTTGACATATGGTGCTGAAAGCATCTTGTTAGACCACGCAATCAGCTGCCATAATGAGATTACTGCATTACCCGCCTCAAACGGGTGTTGTGGACGACCGAGTCCAAGGAATCGGTGCTCATTCTGAGTGAGTCCACTACCTTTCTCTGATGGACATTTGTCTGAGCCTCTATGAAGCTACGAGGTCTGCGCATCTTCCTTTTGTTTCAGTGGGCTATTATGAAATTCTGTTGTTCAGTGTTTCACTATTCTGAGACAAGACACCGTGCCTGCACTTCAAGTCCTGAATAACTCAGGGAAGTGGATCGATGCAACGCCGATGCCTGACACCTTCGTAGTCAAGTTGAGCCTCAGAATAAAATTATCGACGCCTTGTCCCTGCTGATCTTATTCCCCCGTTGCAGTGTTGGAGATCAACTGGCGAGATGGACAAGTGGGTGATCCTTCCTCCTCAATAAATGAAAGGTCTCATTTGAATGAAGATGATATATTCAAGTCTACAGTCCATCGGGCGATTAATCGTTCGGGAGTCACCCGCTACTCATCCCCCCTGTTCTTTGGAACCGACTACAATGTCGTAGTTGAGGTATGTGCTGTGTCGACAGGCGACCATTTCTCTCATGATTGGTCATAGGCTTTGCCCACCTGCGTATCACCCGAACGTCCCTCTAAATACGAACCTGTTTTGGCAGGCGATTACGTAAAAGCGAAACTGGAGGAATCCTATGGCCACGTCGAAAAATAGGAGGCGAGAGATTGTGTGGCGCTGGATTCTCTTATCTCGAAGATCCTGGATTGTTTAAAGATTAGCGCGAGGTCTCGTTAGCTGTTGACAATCTCATAACTCTCATCGCCTGCCTCAAGCTTTCCGATCACTTCTCTTGTCCCAAAACCTATCAGCACCTGATCTAGGATTTCGATTTCCGAATTTGGCAAAGATGCAACCAGCTGTGACTCAGGCTGTGAGGGTGGGTGGCATGTTGCTATGCTCTCTTTGAGACTCCAAGACAATTAAGACTATTGATGTGTGACCGGTGGCACACGTATCTACGCTCTGCGTTCTTGTCGTGGCCCATAGAATATTATAAAAGAGCGATGGGCTCAGGCTTGACATTCTCGTTGCTCTCTCTCTGTCTTGTCCTACCGCCCGCAGGCTACGCCTCCCTTTGTAATGTCACTCGCAACCCCTGCTACATCCTCTGAAGTGCACACGTACTGTGAACTCTGTGGGCGCATGGTTAAGTTCAGTGACTATAGTATCCACCAAAAGATTGCTCATTATGTTCGCCCACGGTATGCATGCCCTCTTATTCGAGTTTGGTCATTGGCCCAACTGATGAGACGGTCAAAGGCCGACGCTCGCATGTCCGATCTGTAAATTCGATTGGGGTGCCCATCATGCTCGCTATAGCTTCAAGGAAGTTGTTGAATTCCAACGCAAACATTTTAAGCGAGATCAGTGAGTATCTTCGAAAATTTGACTTGCCTCGTGAAGCGGAGGCCTCCGAGTTCCCACCTGTGTCCTGACACTGACGACGTCTAGTTATCGCTTCGTCTGTTCATCTTGTCCTGCAGTCTATGCATCAGAACGAGAGCTCAAGTTCCACTTTCAAGTCAAACATTCTCTACAACCCGAAGACCCGAAATTTCTCGAATCAGAGACCGGTGCCATGCTTTTGATGGCCGTGAGCTCCAAAGCGAGGGAAGCCAATCAAGTTCGTAGTCGTAACGTCAGCATAGAAAGCTCCATGGGATCTCTCTCGTTATCGTCACCTCCTTCATCACCTCCTCCGCATACACCGACAGCGTCACCCATCATCCGTCCACGAGCGTCAGTGGCATTTGGTAGCCCGAGCCAGAAAAGAACTTTGTATCGGAACGTTCTCTCAGTCGTACATACGTCCTCATCAACACCCAGTCTCCGACGAGCGGCGGGTCCCATTCGTGGCAGCGAACGAGGAATAAGTGGTGCTAAACCTAGATCTTCTGCTCGGAGAATCGTATCTGAGTCAGATGGAGGCCTAAGTTGAGTGGCAATAGCGGGGTGGCTTCGGCAGAACAAGATGTGGATATGAGAAAACGGGCCAGGGATATTTATTCCCGAAGTTATCTCAAAGGTGCAGGAACAGGAGAAGTAGACGACTCGATCATTGCCGAATAGTTCGTTCCGGTCACATTGATCATTCTCTATGTTTATGTTTCGAGAATCCGTGTGGATGTCTTCGCGTTTATTATACCCAACGCTCCTTTTTGTTTGCCACTTCAATCACTATGTACACCGTAGCCACGTTCGGCCTTTTTGTGCACATGTGAGGAACAAGGTGAAGGTTTCTCGGAGACAGTGCTGTGGCACACAAGGTAACTCGATCAAAATGGTGGCATGAAACAAGCTATATAAGGTGCAAAGCGGCCGCTCACAATCAATCTTATACCCAGACGAGACTCCATTCAACCTCAATCCAAATGACTGCTACGTATGAGATATTCCGAGCAGCTCGATATCATGACTAACAATTCTGCAGGCCAAGTGACACCCAGCAGCCCAATCTCAACTACAAGACATATCGTTGCGCAATGCCTGCTCACAGAAACCAATCAGTCCCCAATCATTACACCATCTATTCCAAATTCATTCCACAAATGGCCCTGGATATGACTCCCGCGTGTCCACATGAATCGCCTGGCTGCTTTTGTAGCGCTAGTCTCGTCGATGTCGGACGCCTGAAAGATAGCGGTGAATGGAGATATCCTGACTATAGGCGAGATGCGAAGTCGAAGAAACCTAAGCTTATCAGAAAGAAGGAAACCAGTGGTCCGAGTCGGGAGGGGAATCAGGTGCTGGAATTTCTCTTACTTGCAGCCACGGCGAGTAGGAGCATCGACGTATGCGACCAGAAATGAAATGAAGTTCTTCATAAGCAAGTTGTCAGAGTCTGCTGTTGTGATAAGCTCAAGGATGAGCTTGGAGATCGACGCAGATGGATTCGGCTCTCCGTGACAACATTGACAAGTTGACAAGACGTCTGAGAGTGTCTCAAAGCCTCATCATAGTGAGCAGATTCGGTCACAGGTACCGGCCCTCACTCCCTCTGGAGAGCTCATTATAGATCACTGGCGGGACAAGTTCAAGTCAGTCATTGGTTCAAGTTGAGCCGCGGACATTGAAACATTCAACCTCCGTCGCATTCTCCCGATTACGAACGTTCCTCCGCTGATTACGAAGGCGACAAGGAGATTCAAGAACAGAATAATGAATCGGAGGATATTTGGTCTACATGTTAGGAAGAGTAATGAGAGTACCCGAGAGAACCTTCCCTGGTCTCAGGGATGGTTTATTTCTTTCGGAAACGCCTGACTTTTGAATGTTTATCGACGACGATATTTCGTATGACATATACAATTCCAACATAGATCATTAGCTATGATCAGGAAGACTACATCTCTCCTGAGGTCTTCGAGTAAAAGATTGCGTAGCAGAAGTGACGCAAAGAATCTCAGAGAAGAGCAAACCTCAAAAGCGATACGGGTCACGTGACTGACTTCCAAGATTTTGCAGGCGAATTTGCCAGCGATTGGGGCTCTCAAATCACTTGCAGCTTAACTTCCAGCACGACCATCATTGATTTCTTGATTCCATGCGAAACTCGCCGGGAGCTTGGTCCGGGCCAGTTCTGGGTCTTTTCGACTGACAGTGAGCGCAAAATGGAACATCTTTCGTGTATTTTGGTACGTCAGATCTGTCTATATCTTCGAGGATGTAGTTGAAGGATACGCAATAAAGAGTTCGTAACGGCCTGGGGACGGCGAACGAACGAATCGATGCCCACCAAAATCTTCCCGTCGACTCTATTCGCCTATCTGCGGCCTTCGACACTCATCGCTCATCACCTATGTAGGCGGGGATGGTCGCTCGCCGCGACGTGCGACATGCACTGAGGGGTGCGGAGAACATTACGGAAGTAACGGCCATGCTTACATAAGCTACATCCACTCTTTCCTTTCAAGCCTGCCGACTCGCCATATCTCGCTCAGTTCATGGAACGACCGACTCGAGTGACGCTCAGGCTCAACCCGCAGAATCCCCAACATGGCATGCAGCGACGTTCCGCTGGTTCGATGGGTGGTCCCTCTGGATCAGAGTATTCGGGTGGGCGATCCGCGTCGTCAAATGGATCACGTATGGATCCTGATGAAGACGAAATCAAAAACGAAGAGGAAGAAGAAGAGCCAGCTGAAGAGTACAGCACGACGACAAAAGGGAGGCGTATCAAGAAGATGAGCTATGTAGAGAGTGGCTCGGATGATATTGACGACGCTCAGCCTATTCCCCTCAAACCTACACGTCGAAAAAAGCCTGCCAATCCTATCAACAGCGAAGAGTCGGATGGAGGGGAAGGAGACGCGAATGGAGAGGGCCCACGATATAAGACCCGTAGTCGGTTGAAGAAGAAGTCACACACTCCCCAGCCTTCAAGTCCTAGCGAGCGACAAATTGAGCAGCGCGCTCTACGGGCCCAGCAACGTCAGGAAAAGAAGGAAAAGAAGAAAAGTGCTCGAGAGCTTCATGAGGAGCAGGGTTATGACGATGGGGATGCGGATGCAGATGGCTCCCCTGATCTCGACGAAGACGAGATCGTCGTTACATCCCCAGATCCTCCTTCGCCACTACCACCACCGCGCAAACGAACCCCTCCTCCTAAGGCAGGTCCTCGTGGCTATGCTCTACGAAAACGCGGAAACATCAATTATGCTATTCCTCCGGCGCTCGAAGACATGATCATCCCCGCTGCGGGTCGCCCAAAACCCAAAGCGAAAGGAAAGAGAGGTTTGGGGTGGAATGTATCTGGAGCTGAGCTTACCAGAGCTCTGGGAATGCCACTCGACGACTCGGTAAGTATGCTGGTCTACAGGTCTCTACTTCGTTCTCACACACTTTTAGGATTCGGATGCGCCCAACCGAAGCCCACGAAAGGGTATGAATGGTATGGCCAACGGTACTGCTGCCGGTGCCGGAGGAGGAATGTTTGCCTCTGGTCCTCTTCCCCAAGATCTTGCAGGCACGCCTTCCAACCTGGGCAAAGTGTCAGGTGCCACTCTCGCAGATTCTGATCCCCTCGGAGTCAATCCCAACGTCACGTTCGACTCTGTCGGAGGTCTTGCCGCACACATCGCTCAGCTCAAAGAGATGACGCTCCTCCCCTTACTCTATCCCGAAGTCTTTCAGCGATTTGGACTCATACCTCCACGTGGCGTGCTTTTCCATGGTCCCCCAGGGACTGGAAAGACCCTCCTCGCTCGCGCATTGGCAAGCAGTTGTCGTAGCGGAGGACGCAGTATAACCTTCTTCATGAGAAAGGGTGCCGATATCCTGAGCAAGTGGGTCGGCGAGGCAGAAAGACAGCTGCGACTACTTTTCGAGGAAGCGCGCAATTCGCAGCCCAGTATCATATTCTTCGATGAGATTGATGGTCCGTGATTCTTGTTCTTTGCTTTGCTATTCTAAGTTATGTTCCTAGGCCTGGCTCCCGTGCGATCTTCGAAGCAGGATCAAATCCACGCGTCGATCGTGTCAACGCTTCTCGCCTTAATGGACGGCATGGATGGACGCGGTCAGGTGATCGTGATTGGCGCCACCAATAGACCCGACGCGATCGACCCTGCCCTTCGTAGACCCGGACGCTTTGATCGTGAATTTTACTTCCCTCTCCCTTCACTTTCGGCAAGAGAGCGCATCCTCGAGATTAACACGTCATCATGGGAGGGCTGGGAGGCTGGGAACGAAAAGGCCGTTGGTATGCGGAAAGAGTTAGCCAAATTGACGAAAGGATATGGTGGAGCCGATTTACGGGCGCTCTGCACTGAGGCAGCCCTGAATGCCGTTCAGCGGACATATCCTCAAATATATCAAAGCCAGGATAGACTGGTCGTCAAGCCCGAGAAGATTGAGGTCAGAGCCAAGGATTTCATGCTCTCAATCAAGAGTCAGGAATTTAATTCTTTATTTGTGCATGTTTAGCTCACGTTATGACGTAGAACTTGTTCCTGCTTCAGCGCGCTCTAGCGCAGCCGCAGCCGCACCTCTTCCATCGCAACTCGAACCTCTCCTCTCGAATGCATTAGAGCGTGTCAAGAAAGCTGTGGAACATATTCTTCCAATATCCAAGAAACGAGATACCCTCGAAGATGCCGAATGGGAGGATGTCGAGGGTGATTCGCAGCGTGATTTTGAGAGGGAAATGTTTCTGCAGAGTCTAGAAACGCAACGAGTATATCGTCCAAGACTGGTCCTTTGTGGTCCACGAAGTGGGACGGGTGTCGGTTACGTCGGTGCCGCTGTCTTGAATTGGCTGGAAGACTTTCATGTCCAGAGCCTCGACTTGGGCACACTTCTCGGTGATTCTACTCGGGTAAGATCATCAGTCTCATTCTCCTCGTTTTGGCATAACCTGACAACCATTCTTAGACCGCTGAAGCAGCTATTGTTCAGTTATTCGTCGAAGCTAAACGTCACCAGCCTTCGGTGATCTACATCCCATCTTTATTGGGATGGTGTTCGGCAGTGACGGAGACCGCTCGTACCACAATGCGATCCATGCTCGATACCTTGTCGCCAAATGATCCCATCTTGTTATTGGCGATCGTCGACGGACCATTCTCATCCTTGCCCCGGGATGTCCGCAAGTGGTTTGGCATGGCTTTAAGGGCTGAGAGTAGCAATCGTGTTGACTTCGCAGCTTTTGCCCCATCCGAGGATGCTCGGACCAAGTTCTTCGCCGATATCGTCGCTAATGTGTCAAAGAAACCTACCGACTTTCCCGACGCATGGAAGCGAAAGAAGCGAGTATTGGAGAAGCTTGAGATCGCACCTCCTATTCAACCTAAAGGTCCTTCAGAAGCCGAGCTGAAAGCGTTGCAGGAAGCGGATCTTCGGACGATGTCGGTCCTCAAGTACAGACTGGGACCCATATTGAGTGACTTGAAAAGGAAGTTCAAGATCTTTTGCAAGAAAGCTTCCGTAAGTGTCGGGAAATACCTCATTTCACAGTTGCTTACAAGAATGTCCATTCCTTAGGATGAATACGCCTTCCATCCCGAAACTGGAGAGCCCATAGAGCAGGCTCCCAATGAGATTCCACTGGAGACTCAGCCTACCGCTGAAGCCATTGTTCTGGACCCTGCTCCCGGAGTCAACGGGATGGCCATGGCAATTGATGGTTCATCTGAACTTGTCACTTCCGCCGTCCCTCACGGCGATGGGCTCGTGCCTCCAGTGGCGCCTCAACTTCCACCGGAAGCTGATCCTGCTGATCCATCTCGCCCTCGAGTGAAATTCTTCAACATGGATCTCGAAAAGATTCATTCAGAGCTGTACAAAGATCGCTACCTGACCCCCGACGATTTCCTGGAGGATATTCAGAAAATCGTCAAGAACGCGCGTTTGGCCGAAGTCGTGTTCGAACCATTCGACCCTGATAGAAAGTATAGAGCTGAAGCCCTGCTGACCGCTGCTCAGGTGCACTATCATGATTTCGATCCGTTGTTCCGTGCAGAATGCGAACGTATGGCGGCCCGCGAACGGAAACGAAGGGAGGATGCTCAAAAGGCTCTTGAGAAGGAGCAAGCTAAGAACCAGGAGAAGGAGGACGAGAATGTCTACGCACCTGGAACACGTAGATCTGCCCGGAACAATGGACAGGAGCCCGAAGTTCCCATCACCGATGTCGGCCGATTAGAAAGGCAGCTTAAGCGACAACGGGGATCTAATGAGAACTCTGAGGAGTCTCACGCCGAGGAAGATGCTGAGGGTCGAAGTCAGAAGCGTCAGAAGACAGCCGATGGGGACATTGATCCCAACGAACGAGATGAACTGGATCTTGTCGGTCTTAATTCGTCCCCTCTGCAGCCCGTCGTCCCAGTCCTCCCAGTCGATCTTACGAATGGCCCTTCTTCATCACAGATGATGTCGGTCTCATCAATGCTCAACAACGTGACACCACTCTCCCCTTTCGCCTCAGTTCCTCAGCCAGCGCCTAATCTCCTCCCCGGCCTTGTGCCGCAGGCCCAGAATGCTCCCATCTTTCCCGTACTCCCTCGATCGCCATTTGCTCCAGCACTCTCGGGTCCCGCATTCACTTCTGATCCTTCACAGTCCCTTCTCAACCCATTCAACAATCCACCTCCCGAAGCCGTAACATCAGCGCCATCAGTCGTGCCTGAAACCCCTCCGTCAATCCCTAGCCAAACTGTACCAAACTCCGAGCCTGATGTTTCAATGGAAGTTGAACGTCCGCCCACTCCTCTACCAGACTTCCATGTCGATGAAAGCCTACTCTCAAATTTAGAGAAGACTTTGGTTTCGAAAACTAAGGAGCTCAACGTGGAACAGTTGGAGCAATTACGAGCGGCATGCCTCGAGTCAATCTGGGAGCATAGATCCGAGTGGGATCGTGACGGACTCATCCGCCAACTCACTTCCTTTGTTGGAGATTTCGTAGCAGATGCTGTGCTCGATGATGACGATTCGAGTCCCGAAGAATTTGCTGTCTGATACTACGTTCTTTTCGTTTCTTCCCTCTATAACATTCTGTCATCAGACTCATTGCAGTTATATGTATTTGCCACTGTTAGCATATGTATCTCCGGGTCACCATTATCCACATTACTACTAAATTGCTGTTGGATCTCAATGTACACAAATGACATGAAAATTGTTTTATCAATGTGCTTCACGACTTCGTTTGGGACATGCAGCGCTGGTGTCGTAAAGACATCTCTGAGACGTATCTGAGACTACGTGGAGGCAGCAGCGATGACCACTGTAGCGCAGTACTCGGGATCCAAGACTGCACCTCTGTCCGTAACTCCCTGGATGAAGTACGTCACCGAGACATCCGACGAATTGTTGAGTATCGTGGCGAGATATTTATCCCCGATCGTCAACTTGTACTTTTCGCCATCTACACCACTAGTCCCGACGAAGACGAGGCTCGCAATATTAATATTTGAAGAATCGAAACTCGACGTAAGTTGGGCGAAAATGTTGAAGTAGGCGAATTTCGGATACCACGTCTTGGAGTCGTCGAGCGACCATTGCGGCTCTACCGTGTCGGTCGAGTCCGATTCTGACGGTATCTTCCCTTTATTGCGATTACGACGACCGCGCTGAGGTTTCTTCGTCTTGTTCGGTTTCGCTCTTCGGCCTTTCTGAGCTACCAACACACCAGCCTGAGCCTGCTCTTCATCCTCCCATGAAGCAGACGAAGACGAGGACGGCGTGGAGCTTCCAGGTGAAGTCGTCGTAGTCGAACCCGACCCAGAAGCTCCCGCCGGCAGAGCCATGGTTATACCACTCTCCCAAATCAATGACGCGGTGTTATCATCGAACTCCGCGGAGATGATTAGAGGCTGCGGTATCCCAACACCGTCTGGGGGCGCCTGAGCGACCGATATTTGGCCCACGAGAATGTCAAGCTTCAGCGATGGGTCCGCCTGAGGAACTGGAGGAACCCAGAATCGAACTCCGATAGAGCCTATGAAATCTTCCGTCGATTGAGACGCGAGCATGAAGGTGGTCGTCATGGTTATCCAACCCGTTGGTGAGGGATCGGAATTGGAAGAAAATGGACTGGAAATTATAGAGGTGATGTTTCCGTTATCGGATACGGTATCGACGAAGATCGAGACGACGGGTGGGATCTCCATGTCAGGGTCCATCTTGTACGTTATACTGGCCTGATAGGATAAATTGGGAGTCAGCGATAGACTGCTGATAGGTATCGCGACCTCGATAGGCGGAGCCCACCCGAAGGGTTGTTGTTGTTGCAAATCGACATCAAGAGATAGCTTGACAGAACTTCCGCCAAGCCACGCATCATCGAAATATATCTCGCCCGTAACGCCATCGGATGACCAGCTCGTCCAAGGAAGCGGATTTCTCCTCCCTAGCACACGAGGAGTCGGCCATAGCAGATCGCCTAACGATGTCTGCTTTTCGACGTCGGTCCATCCATCTTCACTCGTAGTACCGGTTTGAAGAACCTTTGTACCTTCGACATGCCATGCGTGACCTGCTCCTAGGCAGAAGGTCGTCATGTAGGGTATATATCGAGGATTAGGGGAAGGCCGAAGGGGTACGAAGTCAGACAGGGGCTTGTAGTCTGAATCGCTAGCGACGTCGCTTGGAGGACTGGGGCCCATCCACATCCGAAGTTCGTGATCCCACCATCCTTGCCACGTCCATGTACCCTTGGACTCCATATTTTCCCAAGTCCACCCGGGGGCGAATATCGCGGCGCTTAGCTTTTTGGTCGACGGTTGGAGATAGTTTTGGATCCGCTTGTAGGTATTATAACCGTCATTGAAGACGTAGATGCCGAAGAATATATCGGAGAGCTTCTTGTCCCCCAGGGCACTTTTGTCGATCCTGTTGAAAAACTTGATAGTGTCGTCGACTTCGCCTTCCCACCACTGATTTGAAGCTCAGAAAGCAGCGATCGGGTCTGATGTGCATCGCTTACCGAATAATCCTAGATAGACGGGTTAGCAACGCGATTTCGAATGCAGGGAGGGCTACGTACCACAAAGAACAAATCCGACGCGAGAAAATAGGGCAAATTCTCACCGTCAAGTTGTTCTCCGTAATCCAGGTCTCCATCCGAATCCAAAGCGTCGTACCTTGGAATCATCATAAGCCGCAGTGCATCAAGAGTCAATTCGACACGAACCAAACAGCCTGAGCGTGAGGACCAACAGCTTCAACGAGCTCTTGTCGAAGAAGCTCCACCCAGGCAGTCGTAAGATAAGCCTGTTTCCTTCCTCTCGACAGAGAGTATTCAAGATTAAGAAGCCAACCATCGAATCCTCTCTCTGCGGCTAGACGTGCGAGCGCCTTTGCGTAATGCCGAGAGAGCGGGATGGGTTGATCGCTTGCAGGTGTAGCGGTAGGGCCGGTCAGTAGTTGAAGGAGCTCCTTTTGATCTTCGGTATGCTCGAATATGCTGACCATTGATTCAACGGGATGATCGGATTTGGTCAATAGGATGAAGACGTACAGTGTTCCTAGGATTTTGGATCCTTGACGATGAGCAGCTATGATCCATCCGGGTGGAGGGATCGTGATACGATCGTGCGCAAAACTGGCGACATATTAGATAAAGGTCGATAGTAAAAGTCGAGTTTGAAACTCACTAGACAAACGTGTCACAGGCCCACCAGAAGTTGAACGTGTACCATACATGATCGGGATTATCCACTTCTTTATAGTTTCCCTAGACAAAACGCGGTGTTATTAATACGTAGCTTCTGCAATACATTGTAACCGTACCTTATAGTCGTGGCAAACCTGTCCCAAGCATGCGATAATCAGCAACGCTTCACGGCTAAAGACTATACATACCAGCAGTTTTCCATGATCGCTTTGAATCTTAGACCATGCTTCGATAGGCGGAATGTACGGCAATACGGGAGGATAAGGCGTATCTGGATTCTGGAGGAACTCCTCGAACTCGAGGAGCGATTTGAAATGAGGAGGATGAGCGGGAGAAGTGATGTTGAGCTGAGTATTGAGAGGCATGTTGGTGCTGGGATATAACACGCGAATCAGCGGGTTTTTATATCAGACAAATCCATAGATCTCACGTCTTAGGGGTGGTCACTACTTAAACGTCGACGCAGCTCTTTCATCAGATCTTGACCGCGTGCCATCCCTGTTCGAACTACTTGATATGAGTCTAGAACCATTGAATTCAGGAGACATGTACGAACGAATTGTATGGGTTTACGGTAAGAGTGCGTGCCGAAGGGTCTGGGGCAAACGATATTTCCGTTCATCAGGGGCATCCGCAGATATCCCTAGTCCATCTGCATTCCTAATAGGCCCACAAGCAGGCACTTCTCATCATCGCAAAGCTGAATCTGAGTCCACTGACAAACTTCATCCGCTGGAGTTCTAGGGGCTGCTGTGCTCATTAAGGCACTATCGATTCGAAGAGCGGAGGCATCATATTTCCGTGAGATTCGTCCGCACTGAGTCCCGATCAATAGAGTACGAACAGAGTGACTGGGTTAGGGCGAATGCTCCGGTAATCAGTTTAGAGTCCGGGAAAGAATGCATTCGAACTCCGACTTGCATCCTCATGATCAACGGTTGTACAACATAATATTACCAATATATTCTCCACAACCTACTAATACAGTTCTCTACCCTTAAATTTACACGACCATCCAAAAATCAATCCCAAACCCAAATCTGGAACTAAATCGCAGCATCAACCGACGCACAATCTGCCCAATCCAAAACCTCTCCTCGATCCGTAACACCCTGCACCCAAAATCGTACCACCCTCTGTCCCCCATCCTCGCTTTTATTGAGCCGTAAAATAGTCTCAATCTCCCTCTCCCCAATTCCAAAACTATCCCTCTCCCCATCGACCCCACTCGTGCCTATAAAAATCGCCGATTCGGCTCCTTCAAACCTCAGGCTGGGGAGTTGAGCTTCAGCGTAGATATTGAAATACGCGAATCCAGGATACGCAGTCTTCCCCGAATCAAGAACCCATGCCGGGATTGGATTTTCTTCCGGATCCCTCCCAGCGCCAATGCCCCCATGTAAATCTAACGGGGCGAACGTAACACCAGTCTCCCAGCGGAGTTCTTTGCCCCTCTCTTCAAACTCCACGAACAATACTCTCGGTACTGCCCTCCTCGGTAACGCTCTCCCAGTACCGGGAACAGATGGTGTAAGAGGAAGAGGTTGAATTGATTGGGAGACGGATAGGAGGCCTAGGAGGAGGGAGAGGGATGTTCCGCGCGAGGGGGTGTAGGTATAGCTTATTTGCAGGGATATCGAGGCGGGGATGTCTGCGTCTGCTGGGGCTGCTGGCTGTGCTGCTGCTCCTACAACGGCGGTAGCGGTAGCGGTGGTTGCGGAGGAGGAGGAGGAGGAGGGAGTGGTGAATCTGATGCGAGTCTTCGTCCATCCCGAAGCAGAGACTTGATCTTCATCATTTCCGTCTGATACGACCTCGACGTCTCCTTCGTCTAGTTGAATACATAGACCCAGATCGACGTATTCGCTTTCGTTCGAGATGATCTTGTAAGTCATCGAGGCGTCGTACGTCGTGCCCGGTGTCAGAGCCAAAGAGTTAATAGGCACCCGAACACATCGGAATAACTCCTCATCTTCGTTTTCGGTGGGGGAGGGAGGGTGCGGTCTGGGAAGGACATCCAAAGAAATCCTCAACGAGCTTCCTCCAAGCCACGCATCCCCCATCTCAAGCGCACTCCTCACAACCGGCTTCTCCTCCCCTTCCTCAATATATCCTCCCGCCTCTCCCTCCTCCGCCCAGGTAACCTTAGGCCGGGGCCACACTAAATCCCCCACCGAACCCTGCTTTTCAATATCCGTCCACCCACCCTTACCCTCGCTCTGCATCACCTTTTGGCCATTAACGAACCACGATACCCCCGTCCCTGGAGAGAACGAAGTGAAGAATGGGAGGAGGGAAGGATTAGGAGGCGGTAGGGTGGGGAAGAATGAGCTGATGGGCCGATAAGGTCCATGTTCACAGCGCGGTCCTCTCGGGTTGTCTTGCTGCTGCGTAGCAATTTGCGGGGGTGGTGGTGGAGGTTCAGATCCGGCAGGACCGACCCAAAGTCCCTTCTCATAACTCCACCAACTCTCCCAATCCCATCCCTCCTTATCCTGCTCGCTCTCCCAAGTCCACGCCTGTCCGAAAAGGGCAACACTCAACCCCTCCCCCTTCTCCTCCGCTTCCGCGACATGCTCGATGGCTTTGTAGGATCCGTATCCCCCACCTCCATGCGAGCCTCGTCCCCAGACATCTACGCCTACCCAGATTGACGAGGGGGATTTATCGCGCCGGAGAGAGGAAGGGATTGAGGAGAGGTATTTTTTGGTGAGGGCGGGGTAAGTTATGGGCCACTGTTTCTCTTTCGTTAGTCCGGGTTCGCAAAGGGAGGAAATTGGCATACGGTGTAGTTCTATTGGGAATAAGTATGAGTTAGGGAGAGATTGGGATCGGGGAGTGCGTACCGTGAACATTGAGTCTGATGAGAGGTAGAACGGGAGATTCCAATAGTTCAGACGATCTTGCCATGCGAGTTGACCAGTTATAACCACACTATCATACCTACACCACATAATTAGACGTGTATCGATGCTTAAGAGAAGGGACGGACCAAATGACTTGTCCGTGATCACCAACAGCACTCTTAACTTCAGCCCTCAACACATCAATCCATACACTCGTCAAATGAGTCTGTTCGACCCCCCCTGCGAGTGGACATTCGAAATTCAATAACCAGCCATCGAATCCTCGATCCGCGGCCAGCTTTGCCAAAGCCTTCGCGTAATAGTTTGAAAGTGGAATCGAGAGTTCGGGATTTGAGGATCGGGTGGGTTTGGCGGTTGCGGATGTTCGACCGAGGAGGAGACGGAGACAGTCTGATTCTGCGCCTCCTTCGAATATTCTACGCGTGTATATTGATATTAATATTGAGATTCATATTGGGAAGAGGATGGGGAGGAGACGTACAGCACTCCGAGCATTTTGACACCTTGTCGATGGGCGGCGATGGTCCATGATGAAGGTGGGATTGTGATTCGATGATGTGAGAAACTGTTTCGTCGTTCAGCTCAGCTATTAAGGGAAGGTAGGCGTGGCGTGGCGTGGTACGGACTATATGAATGTGTCGACTGAGGACCAGAAATTGAATGTATAGCATCGCGCAGTCGGGAGCTCGGTGTATCCGCCCTACAAATTCTCAGCTCAAGACTCGCAAAGCCCAACCAAAATTCCGAACCTTATAATCATGACACACCTATACCCACTCATCATAAGTCACCATTGAAATCAGTCGACAAGTCAAAGACGACTCACAAGTAACTTCCCCCGTCCCTCAGCACTCTTCACAGCCGCTCCACTTCTTGTAATATAGGGTAAAATCGAAGCAGGTGGATGATGCGCTTGTGCATTGTACGCGTCTAGTTCTTGGAGTGTGGTGAAGTATTGAGGATGTTTGAAGGCGGAGGCTGTTAGTTGAGGATGGATAGGCATGCCAGCGGTGCCACGTGAACGAGGAGGGTACGGAGATGGAAGCGATATATCCGGTCGTTCTTGACTCGCTCTGCTCCATCATCTCATCCTCTGTTTTCTTGTCTATCGGTGTCTAGATGTCGGTGAAACGAAAGGCTGAAAGTGCGATGGGGGGTAGCTCCAAGAGAGCGCGGAAAGAGGCAGCGAAGAAGGCGATTGACGATGGGATGGGTCATTTGGATGAATATCGAGTTGAGGATCTTCCAGGAGCAGACGTACTCTACATCCCAGACGTAAGCTTACCTCCTCACTACCAGGTAACCATTACATATTTTCTTATCAATGAAGTCTATATAGTTCATACCAGAGGAAACCGCATCTGAATGGTACCAAGCTCTCGAACAATCGTGTACCTGTAAGAATTCCTCCTGCCCCTTACACTTACTGTAAAGTCATTTTGATCTTCCCTTCCAATTTCCAGCTCTGTTGCTCATGCCTGAATATAATAGGGTATCATCCAAAACTCAAAGTATACGGTAAAGAAGTCTCCCAAAGTCGGTCGATCGCCGGTTCGTCCCACCCCCAAGTCTTAATCTCACTCTTCCGACGAATTCGCGAATAGCATACGCAACCGATCCCTCCATAACAGTCAAATACTCAGGCCACACCGTAAACATGATCTATACTTACCCTGCGATCCTCCAATCCATCCAAGAGGCCGTAGAAGAGAGATTAGGTGTCAAATTCAATCATGTTATGTTGAACCGGTATGAGAATGGGATGGAGTATATCGGAAGACATCGAGATACGAAGGAGAATCGAGTACGTTCCTCAACCCTTTTATGATTGACGGAGGACTGATGGAGGATGGGATAGGTAATTGCGAGTCTGTCACTTGGTGCCGTTCGGACGTTCATATTCACCCCCACAAAAAATGCCGGTGAATCAGCGTCTATAAAGAAAATCCCCCTCCTCAACGGGAGTCTTCTGGTCATGAAAGGAGATACGCAAAAACTATGGAGGGTGCGTAAATTCTTCTCGTCCATTCTTACATGTATCCTGACATGTAGACTCACGATATCCAGCATGAGATTCCTAAAGAACCTAAGATTCTGGACGGTCGAATATCTTTGACCTTCAGACAGTTGGACTTGTAGAATACTACTACCACTACTAGTAGTACACTCGTGGATTTTACGGTGGCACGTGTACGTAATATAGACCCAAAAATTAAAATGTGAAACTGTACTAGTACTACTAAACAGAAAACTTGTACCGATGCGCCTACGCCGATCGCTCAAAGTTACTTGACCCTGGGACATTTGTCAGCTCTTGGACCACGGTACTTAAATTTGTCCCCTTTCCAAATTTATCCAACAACTGGTATCGTATATCAATCCCATCACGTTGATGCAGAAGGGCGAACGGAAGCTCGCTTTGAGTATTCATATCCTACAGCATGCAAATCAGTTACGATTGGTGCTTTTCTCGAATCAACAAACAGACATGTAGGTGGGAAGTATTCCACCCTTTATAATCAGCGGATAACAGTCGTAGATCATTTTCTAAAAGTTCCCAGTCATGTTGAAACAGCTCGAGCAACGTGATGAACGTCCCATTTAGCTCCTCGGGCTCTCGATCTTTCACTTGTAAAGATCATGTGCATTTGAATGTGCGTGCTATAGGTCCGAATAGTGCTTACCGCGACTCCACTTTTGAATTTGTGAGTTCAAGATTCAGTTTCCCCCCAATTTGCGTGACTTACTGAGCAGAAAACGAATTGAACGCCGCACAAGGTGAAGGCTCTATGATTTTTGAGTTTGTTCTGCCAAACTGCCCATCAATCCCAGACAATCCCAACGCCGAAGAAGTTGTCCGTACGGGGAATAAAATATTGATCAACCTCTCCATAACACTCAGTATTGGCACTAATAATAGGTGAAAGGAAAAGAAGGCAGCTGACCTTTCGAAAGAGACCCGAGGAAGAGATGATCCCTGTTTCCGAACTCGGGAAATGTGAGAGCTAACGAGAGTCCCATTGGGAGCAAAGCTATCAATAAATTCTTCTGTTTGCTTGAGTAGCTCTTGATACTCCTTTCTCAATTCTGAGGGTTCTTGTGGCTCTGAGCGGACAATCTGCGAAACAATCAGCTGAGTGCAATGAATAAAGAAAGGCGTTCGAGAGCTCGTGAACCGTGATTATATTTTCAACTACGATGAGACGTTCTTCGACAGAAAGTTTACTGAAATCGTCGCTGTCCAAGATGTCGGTCGTTTCTGTCAATCAATTCCCGACCGATGAGTGAGCAGTACGAGTGCACCAGCAGGTATGTGTACTTACTAAGTATTCCCCAAGCTAACTGTCCAGCATGCGCACGGCATGCATCCTGCAACGACACATATTTCTGATATACCACTCGTTTATTAATATCTCCCAAATCCAAATCGCACTTCATAGAAAGGCCATACTTCGTATAACGAATCCCATCGAATCGATAACTTGTCGCCGGTTTGTGGATTCCCCGGGTCTGATGAATTTTCAAGGGCACGCAAGGAAGAGCTAATATTGCTGTATTCTCTTCTGGCCTCAGTGGCTTTCTGGTCGAGTTCGACGGCTTGCCCGAGGATGAAAGAGGTTGAGTACGGCCGAGAGGGATAGAGTGTGAGGTTCGTGGCCGACGAGTGCGAGTCGTCGTTCATCTTCTGTACGAGGGTAGAGTTCCTCAGGCGTTCGACTATGAAGTTGATGATGCGTGACGAATGAAAACAATTGAATGAACAAGTCGATTCGGGTCTCGGTCCTGGTACCGGTGACCGAAATGACCGCCCAGTAGATATCTCAGAACCAGTGAAAGAACGTGAGCGTCGGTATT
Organism: Sistotremastrum suecicum HHB10207 ss-3; assembly: GCA_001632355.1. Lineage (NCBI taxonomy): Eukaryota > Fungi > Basidiomycota > Agaricomycetes > Sistotremastrales > Sistotremastraceae > Sistotremastrum > Sistotremastrum suecicum. The sequence goes on from KV428147.1 coordinate 41,799, forward strand.
TGAATATACTAAGTTCAGGTTATCATTTTAGCACCTTGTGCTCCGAGAGTCGATCGAGAAAATTGAGAACGCTCGTTCCGGTTAACAGGTAGTGACAGGTACTGAAAAGGTTGAACACGTTCTTTAGGTGGAGCAATCGATCGATGGCTCGTCTATTCTTTCCCCTGATTTGCTGACGCTTGCAGGGTCCGAGTTAGCCATAGTCGGCCGAGTCGGCCTGAAAGGGCAAATGGTCGGCTTCCTCGGTCCTCTCGAGAAAGTCGAGTAAAAAGAGAGACACGCGGGGGAAAAAAGCTGAGACATTGGGATTGTGTTTCATTTCAAAAACAGGTGCTTCCAGGATGAATCGAAAAGCACCACATGCGCCAGCTAAATTCGCGCCCACAAGCGAGTCGCTTGTCAAATTTTAAGCGCGATTAGAGTTTTAAACTCCGCTGCCCAGAATTTTGTGGTCGCAGCTACCTTACGTGCACTCTAGGCTTCGTAAGACGGCCAGATTCGGTCAACATCCTCAACAGACTGACTCAGAACATCGGCATCGACATTCGCTGTTCTCTCTCTCCACCACGACAATGGCGGCGTCGCTGGTGGTCCTACCGACTGAGCTTATTTTGGACATCGCCTCCTATCTCGACGTACCTTCGAGATGGAATCTCCGGAGAAGCTGTCGAAGAGTTCGGGACGTTTTAGCCATAATGAGACCAAAAAGCAATTCCCGTGTAGCCTTGCAAGGTTCCATGGAGCTGTCAGAACGCCCTCTTGATGTGACCGTCCCGTAGGTCTCAGATTTGTTTTGCAACGCTTTGGCCCTCTGATCGCTTCTTTTCCTTCTTAAAATTTCAGAGTTGTCTCATTATCCATCAGCACCATCGGTGAAATCTGGACCCCATTGCAGGCCCAGCAGTTGACGCATCTAAGTCACCTGCATGTTAAATGTCCTGAGCACAGGCTTCAACTCTCTGTCCTTTTCGATGGAAACCTTTTTCCCGCTGTCAGACATATCTCGTTCAGTAGGACTTTGGTTCAGCCTTTCAACATGGTCCTGCCGTTTGGTGTTGAGTCCTTCGTGGTCCGCCATGACATGATGCGTTTCTTTCATCCTCGGACGGCCAAAAATCCTGTGTGGCCGCGTATATTACGACCCGTTGACCCCAAGAAGCCGCATGCACATTTGAAGGTCGTCAGTTTTCCCGTGCACCATTCGTTCTTTGGCCTCGAGTTTTTGGAGCTGTTGTCCCAGTGTCTTCCTTGGGTCCAGACACTACTCCTCTTTAACCCAAGACACAATGCCATAACACGGGAATTTATCATGGTCCAGGACGGTGCTGGCGACTTCGTAAGTCTATCTTTGCTAATAGCTTATCGGGGCGCTCACCATGCTTTTGCATAGGCTCGATGGAAAGAGGTGATCGGTCGAATGCAGTATTTGGAGAAGATCGCTCTACCTCTTACAATTGGTGCTGTATTTCCGACCGCGCCGTCGCATCTCCCATCTCCGCCTCGCACCCCAAGTCCGTCGTTTGACTCGGATTACCCTCCGCGGAGTGAACTTCTGTTCTCCGGCCCCCTTTCGTCTTCTCCTGGAAAGACCCAAGCGCCAGCTATAGTATACGTCCACGACATCACGGAGCGTTCGGCGGAACTCAAAGAAGTTTGTCCACGATTGGAATTCACTGGCTGGCTGGCCCCCGACGGGCTCAGGTCGCCATACGGTATCGTCGTCGGCAGGTTGCGACATGAGTACGATGATGCTGGATCTTTGGTTATGAATTGGGCTGCTCAAGCCGTTCATGCCTCCGACAACTGGGATGGTTGGCCGGTTTTGGATTCCGATATTCTTTTTCCGGAGCCGCCTCTTTCCCACCTGTCCTATACGGAAGTATAGTCGCACAGTGTCCTCAGCTTCGCTGGTACTTTTCTGGGTTTTAAGTCTGTAATTTATTGTTGTATATATCTCATCATCGCATTTCAGCATCTCTAGTATCCCACCCACACTTGACATTATCACATTGCATATAGTACCGTTTCTTGCTTTTCTAATGATAAATAATCTGACTGAAGGTGCCATTCCTGGTGAATGAAATGCCCCCGTGTTTGGATTGTCAAGAGGTAAACAAAAAGCAGAAGGTGAAGGGGTTCAAGCACTAGGTTGTCACCACCGACAACACATCAGAAACCGGGGAAAATGGCAACGACTCATTAGATTAATATAATAAGTGCTATCGATACAACGAGTAGACGTGACTAGTCTAGCTAGGCAATACAATCAGGAGGAACATTCTGTAACGAAAGTCGGTTCAAAGGGGGTCAAATAAGTGATAAAAAGGTGGATGAGGAGAAGATTATGAAGTGTCCGTGAATTAGAGCATCAAAACTTGATAGGGATGAATCCCTCTTGCTCATATCCCTCCTTCTCTTCATCTTCCCATCCCGCGACGCTCCGAACGCTCATGGGCCCATAACCATGCGTAGAAGTGGTCGGACTAAGAGGGGACGATGAGGCGACGCTCGATGTCGTCGGCATCCTAGTGGGTTTCGGAGGAGATGACTTGAGAGTTCTGGACGAACGAGAAGAGGAAGCCGAGGTGGTGGCAGTGGTAGCCGTCGAAGCGGTAGTAGCACTCGTGAGAGATCGAGGAATGGCGATGGGTATACGCTGCGAACGCGGGGTATGCGCCGACAATTGAGGAGTGCGAGGCGCCGGGGGACTTTCGGCCGTATACCGCGAAGGTGAACTCGATCTCGAGGTATCAAGGAACGACGACTCCGTTGATGGTTCGTTGCGCTCATACGGGAGATCGATCGACGTGGCGGACACGGGTGTCAGTGGACGATGAGGCAGCGGAGATCGCGAACGATCCGGAAGAAGACGTGCGGTGGATGAGAACGAGGGAGTAGAGATGTGATGACTAGAATCGTATCCGTCGCTGAGGGCTAAGCCCAACCCCGAATGAGATTGAGAGGTATAGTTGAACGGATGACGTGTGGGTGTATGCAATAGTCGTGTCTGGCTTTGACCAGGGGAGGCCGAAGGCGAAAACGACGGGGAAAAGGAAGGCGAAGGATGAGAGTAAGGAAGAGTCAATGGTCGAGATGCTGGCGTAGATTGGAAGTAGGGTGAACTTGTCGATGAGGGCGAGGAAGATATGACGTGTGGCTGCGTTGATCGCTTGAATCCAAGAAGATTACGCGTCGCGCAGTAGATGATGACATTAACGAAACCTGTGTTCAGTGATGTTAGAGCTTGCGATACGAGAGGAGGTTAATGAGGAAGACATACCCATACTGAACATCATGCTGGTAGCCATGTACCAAACCCAGTCAGGCAGATTATCCCCTGTCACGGCCGCAATCCTCGCAATCGAGAGCGGGAGGATGAGGGTTATATAAGCGGCGGGGTACCAAAGCATCTTCCCACTCATGCTCTTAACATATGCTTCCTTGAAGTTCATTCCGCCCTCCTTTGAATATCGAGAGCGGAAGGAGAACGAGAGGTGCGAGGTGGAATACGTGATGTGACCCCTCAGGTTCAAGAAGAGGATGACGTAGAGAACGAGGATGATGAAGGCGGAGATGAACATGGGAAGATAGTTGAGGAATATACGTGGAAGGTCGTAGGAGGATGTGATGAAACACCACCCTCCAGAGATCCCAAAGAATTCGACTCCCGGCCGCGCTATTAGGGTCGGTCCAATGATATCTGATCAATATATGTAAGTTAGTAGGGGGTTCATGCGACCGAATGAAAGATTGCGTACTGAGAAATACGGCGAGCGCCCATCCGCCAATGACGGTTGTTAGTACAGCCCAGTTGGGAAGATCCGCTCTGAGCACGACATGCGAGAAAGTAAGAATAGCAATCATCGCGTTCCAGATCGCAGTCCCGACATCCCCGAGCAAGAAGGTAGCAGCTACAATCAACAAGCACTTAATCATCTGATGCAATATTCGAATCAGCGGAAGCAACGTACCCTGAAATTTACACGCGGCGTCATCAATGATTCTTCCCTGCACCGCCCAGTGCACTTGAGTCACGCCAGCAAGGGCTTGTATCCCATCTGAGAATAAGAGACAAAGCACGAATATCCCAACGTGCGTTCTCCAGAAAGACTTCGTAGATGTGTGGGGATCGTACCTTCGCCACAGGTGACGAAGGACTTCGGAGTAGAATGTGTATAGAAGGAGAATTGAGACGCATAGTATGGAGAGGAGACCAGCTATCGCGGTGAACTGAATATATGACGCGCTCAGTTGAGCCCATTGCGCGCGAAAGCTAGAGGAAATGTGCTCACCGAAACACCAACCAGCTCCCCACGGGAAAATATGTGTTGTGACAAACCAACTTGATATGTCAAAGGTGTCGATGAATTGACATTTGAAGTATTGCTATCTGGGACGGTCGGAGCCCCGTCTGTCGTGCTTGAATTATCCCAACGAGGATGAAGATACATGGTGGCGAACGCAGGAGGGCGTTGGGATGCCTGGGGGAGTCAAGGAGAGTGGAGGCAGACGCGAAGAGTGATACAATATCAACGCTCAACAGACCCTCGCCTGTGCCTTTTATTGTGGGCGGTGGTCATTGTTGTGACGCTGTGCTATTGTTCTCCTTTTGGCAACCGTTGGTTCATTTCTGCGCCGAAATTCCGAGATTATTTTGGGACAAGGCGTTTGATCTAAGGATCATAGCGGCGAGCGGGTCGAGGCACGGTTGGTACGAATACAAGGCTTAGGATCACTGCTGAGGGCAGCTCTGCTGAAGAATCGGAGATGATCCACAATAAAGCCGAGCAGTTGAAGCCGTTCACAAACAGTGCCAAATACAAAGCGTGGAGCGCCCAAACAGGAACAAATAGCCAAAGTAATTTATTTATTCAATTTTCCGCCACACACGAACGAGTCTAGTCGCGCTACGAGGTCCACCTGGAATTCACGAGAAGCCGGCAGAGTCTAGCACTTTTGCCACTTCGAACTGCTTCCCGAGTTCCCGAAACTTCATCAATGCCTCCCATGCCTTGCCGTTCTCCACGCTCTGCTTCGCCAGCGAAACGCCCTCCTTATAATCTTTCGCCAGCCCAGCCACCACCAATACCGCACTAGCATTGAGAAGAATGAAATCCAATATAGGCTGGAGTTCTTGAGGAATCCCCGCCGCTCCCGCCGTCAGCATCTTTTCGAGTATCACTGCGTTCGCTGCTGGAGGGCCTCCCTTCACAACCTCCAACGGATAGCCAGGTAATCCGAAATCGGAAGGATCGATGATCCCTTCCAGGACCTCTCCCGTCTCTTCCGAGACTTTCCATGTCCAGCTAGGACCCGCGCATGAAATCTCGTCCAATCCTTCCTGCCCGCAGACTACCAGCGCGCGTTTCACGCCTCCCTCGTGAAGCGCTTTAGCGAATACGGGGCCTAGATGTCGTGATGGGACGCCAACCACCATTCCGTGCGGGAATGACGGGTTTACAAGAGGGCCGAGAATGTTCATTATTGTTCGAAATGGAAGTGTTTTACGGATCGGTGCGAGGGGTGCGAGAGAAGGATGATAGTGCGGTGCGAGGAGGAATACGAAGGGTGACGAGCGAGGTAGGGTCGGGAAAGGTTGTAAAGAGCACTGAAGCGCCATAAGCAGATCAGCGGATCCTGAGGAAGACGTCGAGGCTCGGTTGCCGTGCTAATTGATATGATGGCCGTCAGTTGGTCGACTCTTGGTGAAGAAAAAATTAGACGAACCTTGCACACTCTGGCACCGGCACCTGCAGCAATAATAGCTGCTGCAGTACTGACATTAAACGTGTCATGTCCATCCCCTCCCGTGCCAACGATATCAACCACAAAGTCTCCATCGTCATAACCTTCGACCTTCGGTCGGATGCAATGCTCTTTCAACACGCCAGCAGCAGCAGCAAGTGTCCCAGGAAGCTGATCAACACCACTGATATGCAACGCAGTCAAAAATGCCCCGATCTGAGCAGGTGTTATAGAATCGGGTTTGAGCAGATGCTCGAAAGCCGATTTGGTGTCATCTGGTGTGAAGGTAGTGGGATGTTTGACCAGCTTGGCGAGGAGAGGCTTGAATGTATCAGATGAGTATGTCTGGGAAGACATCTGAGGGGGAGCGACTACAGGATTGACGATTCAATCCTTTAAGTTCGTGAGTCAACGCTGGACTGCACGAATTTTCGGACATATTTGTGCTGTTTGGTGCTGTTTGGACGTCCGTTGAATGACTGTGTTGCCATCGTCTGCAACGACTGACTGGGAACAGCGCTATGAATTCATTCTGAATGATACCAGTGTATCATCATCGAGGTGAGTTTCACATGGTCATAGCTTTATTCCGACAATGAACCATCCAGATAGCGCTTAGTAAAATCTGAAACATCGTTCTCTCGACACGTTTCTGACGCAGAGGACTCGTCGACATAAATTCCTTAGTCCACAAGAAGCCTCGAGCTGATATCAGGCCCTAGAAGACAGAATTTGGTCGAGCATTGTTTAGATTTCAATGCCTAGAAAACCAAGCCGGAACGCTCCCACCGAAACTCTGGACTCGAGTCATGAAACCAAAGTGGAGTATGAGTCCCAGACCCAGGCGGTACTCCCCCAAGAATTATGGAGGGATATTGTTGAAGAAGTGGCAACTTCTGATTCAAATCCTGCGTCGCGGAATAACACGCTTCGCAACCTTTCTCTGACGTGTCGCTCTTTACGCGCCGCAGCCCAGCGCATCTTGTATCGAGATATCATACTGGAAGATGGAACTGAAATGGTCAGACAGATCTCCAAAGCCCTCCATGGTGGCGCTGCCAAACACGTCTGGGCATTGCATATTGGAAATTATCATGGAATTCCGGGCCGTCGTGGCAGGTCGTCGGAGACCTTCTGCGTATCGTTACCCTTCGACAGAATGGATAATCTCCGCTCTTTGAGCATTGAGTCCAAAGGATACATCGCGTACCCCGAACGCACTGTAGCATTGTGCAAATTCCTCAGTACTTCCATCAAACCCCATTCCCTATCCACTTTTCATTGGCCCATATTACTCGACGACACTCTCTACTCTTTCTTAGAACATCAGAACTCCATCACTGATCTTTCAATCATGGGCATCGGTACTCTTGACTTGGGCCGACTCAGAAACCCACACTTTTTGCCCGTTCTCAAACGTGCCAAGTCCAGTGCCTGCACAGGGACCAACATGAAGGAGCTCCTTCAGGGCCGTCCCGTCAAGGTGATCCACAGTCCCCCATATCTGGACGAACTGGAACCATGTCTTTCGTATACACCCCACCTGACTGCCCTCGACCTATCGAGTATCACGATATACACCTCCGACGGCCTGGCATCCAGCCAACGCATCGTCTCATCTGCAGTCAATCTGCGTGTCTTATTGAGCTACAGATTTGTTTTCTACCCCAGTAAGCTAATATCTTCACATCCACATCACGCTTCTGACACCTTAAAGACGAAGCAGATCTACCCAACCGAGTGTTCAGTGTTTTTCATAAATTAGCTCAGCTACGAGCTTTCGGCATTATTCTCGAACTTCGTGATCAGATGCCACATGCGGGAGGTGATGCTACTGTCCAGCAACCAGTGAATGCTCTCCAAGATATCGTCTTGCCGCCCGACTTGCAAACTCTCTTAGTGTCAAACACACGGCACAATCTCTTCGGTAGCGTCACGACCACCCAATTTCGACAGAAAACAAGCAATAATGGCTGGGACATTCGTGATAAAAAGGGGGATTCCGACCCTGTTGAATGGTTTGATTTGGAGATCTCGGAAATTTGAAGGCAAGTGCATTTCCATCGAACGTCCGATGATCCTGAATGCAGAACAGTGTCATGGCCGTTACAAATATCACTATTATAGTATCCCTTCTATCCTATTGTATTGTCGAGGAGGTCTTCAGCGTTTGGTCTGAACGCTCTAGCTTACCGAATATAGCTCTTCAACTGAGAAGCCAGCGACGATGCCGTCGGTCGATGTATCGGCTTTGTATGCCAACACTGCTCACAGACTTTCCACGGTCCTGGATACCTCTTGAACTCCGAGGGCATCATGGCGCCTCCGGAACTCGACACTTCGGATGTTGCTGCTTCATGCGGAAGCCGATTCGTCATAATGCTCTGAAGGGCTTGAATATCTGTCTTGCGATTGGCATACGGCAGTATCCGAGAGATTACTTCCTAATCAGAGGCGCGGTTCATCATATGGCTGTTTTCGTTAAGAAATCACCTACAAGCATAAGACATCCGAGAGCCCAGACATCGGTGGCTTTGCTTGGCTTTGGAGAGTCATCACCGAACAGTTCGGGGGCCATGTATCGAATAGTACCTCGTGGCGTCGCGCTGCACGAATCGGTGAAGACAGCGTCGAGCTCTTCCAGTCTTGAAAGTCCGAAGTCTGCAAGAACGGGATGTCCTCGATCCGACACCAAAACATTTCGCTGAAGAAAGTATCGTCAGCAAGCTCCAAGATATCAATCGTGAGCGGTTTACCGCATTCAGATCGCCATGTATCACGTCCTGAGCATGAAGATAAACGAGTCCTTCACATATCTCAGCCATCTATCGCATTATGAGTCGGCGTCAGAAAAAAGTGCAATAGGAATCATACCATGCGGACTCTGCTGACTTCTGGATAGCGTTCTGTATATTCCATCACAGTGCCGTAGGTCATCCAGGGCGAAACCAACGAAAAGAATGAGCCTTCTGAGTCACCCACAGGAAAGAAACAAAAGCCTTGGAACGACAGGACGTTTGGATGATTCAGGGACGACCATATGATCATCTCCTTGCGGATTCTCTAGATCACTCGTCAGCTACTCGCCAAAAAAGAGGGTATATAGTTGACCTTGATCAAGGAGAGCCTCTTTCTTGCGTCTATTGCGATATACCTCATAACTTTCACGGCGACTTTCATTCCATCCAGATCCGCTATGTAGATGCCGGCTAGACCTCCAACTATGACCGAGAATTGCCTAAGATAGACAATCCTCCGAGTAAGATCCAGCGAAAGATGCGAGTGATCATCCTCTATGTCCTCGACGATCAAGAGGTTGGGGTCAGAGGGGTCAATAGGGATCGCGGAGACCGTCCGGGGGATTGCCGTGAGCTGATATGGAGGCGGGTGCTCTTCAGGGGAATCTGGGCGCTCTTGCGAGTACCCGCGTAATTGAGGAGGTTGGCAGAAGACACTCTGCGCCTTTCGTTTTTGGAGAAGATTTATAGTTTCTTCCGGGTGTTCCAAAGCCCGCAAGATTCGAGCACAGTCGGGACGATACGAAAAATCAAAGTTCCAGCACCGAATGCAACAATTCCAAAGGACATCGTTGCCTTCGCGCCAACCAGGCGGACGCGAAGATATATTGGCATTTTGTCCATTACTCTGAAAAGAATCTGCCCGGGTGATATCGTACGGACGTTTACGCGTGCACATGGCCGAAATGATATGGAAATCGGTCACGCAGGCAGCGTAGGGCTGAATGGACGTTTGCACTTTCTGGTTGACAGCGCCAGTCAATCATTTCTTCTTTGGTTGCGAGACAACGAGTTTTCTCACCAGTATAATACATCCTATGGACCATGTATCGCTCTCATACGAAGTAACAAAGGTCTCATCAGGGTTTTCCCATGGACAAGCTAGCTCAGGTGCCATCCAGCGGATAGTGCCGTTCACCCCTGTGTCCACGGATCCCCAATGTGCGTCTAACACTGGTTTATCTAAGACTGATGTGGACCTGTCGGCGACTCTGGCCAAACCAAAATCGGCTAGCACGGCAGATTCTGTATCCGATATCAGAATATTAGACTGACAACATCAAAGACCTGTGGTCAAATGCGAACGAGATGATGCTTCTTAATGACATACTGGCTTGAGATCTCCGTGGACAATACCGTTCTTGTGAAGAAATAAAACTCCGTTGACGATGTCTTTCAGCTAAGGATTTATTTCCATTATCCCAGATTTGAATTAAGGTGCATCGAGCGGTCACGTACGATCTCAATGCGCTTTCTCTGATCGAGTGCATAGTTTTCTCCAAGGAATCGATCAAGCGTTCCATTCCGCATCCATGGTGAGACTAGAGACAATGTGGGAGCATCCCCGTTTCTGTCGTAGAAACAGTATCCTTGGAAAGGCAAGATATTCGGGTGGTGCCTTGATATAGTAGACCAAATTTGCATCTCTCGAATGATATTCTATAAGCCCTTCTCAGTTGAAGGCTCTCATTCACAAGATAATAAATATTGCCTTACGCGGTCCAGAGCCAGCGTCAGTGAAGCAGTGTCCTCTTCTTGGTACTCTGACTTATACCGATCTCTGAAGACCTTGACTGCAAATATTTTGTCCCTGCAACTCCTATGCACTGCACGATGGACGACTGAAAATCCGCCGAAAGGCAGAAATTCGTCATTTTCGACAAAGATAAGTCGATCAGTCAGGTCGTCAAAGACGAGGGATGTGGTTTTCCATGAGTCAGTATTCGTGTTGTGGATCGTGGAGTGGCTCATGATCCAAGTAGCGACAGCGTTGTTCAAGGAAGAAAACGAGTAACTGCACCGCCTCAAGTGCGTCAACTTACCCCCGGGCCTCGTGTCCCACAGCCACAGCCCACAGGGGTATTGAGCTTATAATTCCCTCGATTGTGCTCGATGAGCATGAGACGACTGGACATACTAGACGGTCTCTTTCGCGACTAAGAGCTCTGAGATGTAGCCCAGGTTGGAGTCTTGGAGAAAGCGTAGATACCAGATGCGCTACTAGTAATTCTAGCCTAATGCCTGGTGCAGACTCTCATGTTGTAGCAATCCGACAAAGAAGGGACAGAGGTCAGGGGAATCTCCTGAGATGTCGTTCGCTGAAATTGAGGTATTTTGATCTTCTGAAAGGTGAGGCATACGTAACAGACAACGATGTTCCTCTAACTAACGTTGGTTCCGGTAACTTTATGCCGAGTCGGCACCGGATTCTAGCTTTTCGGCCCGACCCGGCCAGGCTCGGCGATGGGTTATTTTTCTATGAGACAGCATTCTCCTACCCATCTATCGACCTGACAAGTTCAAGTACGACCTATAGTAAATTGTTAGCTCTATAGTATAAAGAGATTGTATTTTGTACGAGGATGACTGAGGTGATGACAAGGAGAAACAAAGGATCGATCGTAAACAGTCACAAAGAGGAGGAGAGAAGAATGAGTACTGTATAAGAATGAGATACGGATATCAATGTCGACACCAATATCAGCGATAAAGAAAGGTCAAGAAGCAACGATAGAACAAAAGAACAATATTGGACATCGAATGATGCACAATGAAAAAGGTGAAACGACAAGAAAAGGCAGGTAAGGACGAAGATGGACCGCATATGCGAGCCAATAACAGAAGGATGAAAGAGATGATAAAAGGGAGGGGGAAAGAAATTTGTAGTCTACAACGTCCGCGAACTGAGCTCGCTCGACTCATTCACATGAGCACGTCTAACACGCGCTCCGCACCCGCCCCCTCCTTCCTCACCACCCCACAGCGAGGCCCGTACCCGGAACGGACGCCCTCTCCAGAAGGGCTAATCGTCTTCATCATCCGCCCTAACAAGCTCCAAATACCCCTCCGGCACAAGCGCATGCATTCCCTCCCCCTCCCCCTCATCCCCACCCTCTTTCCCCGCATTCAAATCCCTCACAGCAATAGCCCATCCAACCCCTCCTCCCCTCCCAACGATCCTAACAATCTGACCTTCCTCAAGCCCCATCTCCGCCGTTCCCTCCGGAGTAAATTGATACAGAGCTCTGTACAATCCCGGAACGAGTCCAGTCGAAGAATCGTCTTCGTCGCCTTCGGTGGAGTATGCACCTTCGCCGGAGTTACTTGATGAATAGCGATCGTAGTCGTCCGCGTCGACATCTGCGTCGGAAGACTCGAAATCGACGTCATGATCCAGTTCGGACGTCGATAGACTCGACTTCTGATATGTCGATTGGGGTCTCGATCCTTCTCTCGACGAACCAGCTTCAGGAGATGAAGTACCAGAGACGGAATCATCATGATCCATCATCCCGCTCTGATCGAAATTTCTCTCAAAGTCGCTCTTAGAAGGGAACCCTCCTCCGTTACCGGAAGAAGATCCTATAGCAGACGTCGAGTCTCTCCTTGACGAGGAAGGCGAAGATCCTGATCCGGAGCCTGGAGTAGGTGTTGAAAAAGCCCACGAAAACCGACTCCCTAATCCACTCCATCTGAATCCACTCCACCCTCCTCCTCCTCCTCCTCCGCTCGAAGAGCCACCGCCGTAGCTTCCATAACTTCCATCGGCGCGTTTAACTTTCGCACCTCCCACACCCGTTTCGCTGGGTGAATCCTCTCCTCGACGCCAAGGTGCGTCTGGTCCTCGTCCGAGATGACGAGTGTCTGAGGTAGAGTACGCGAAGTCGCGGATTTTGAATATTGCGGATGTGGGACGGGAGGAGCTGCGGGAGTGGGATGAGTCATTGAGGGTTTGTGAGTGAGGGGAAGAGGGACGGGAGTCCTTTTGGGTAGAAGCCGAAGCTGATGTGGATGGAGCCGCATTCGACTTGTTCGATGCGTTTGAAAGGTTCGATTGGTGGGATTTAGCAGAAGCTGCGGACGCAGCTGATGTAGCTGATGTATTCGAGATATTGGACGATGTGGATATATTTGAATGTCGGAGTGATGTTGAAGCTGCTGTTGATGTACGTCTCGATCCGGCGGGTGAAGGAGAGGGAGGAGCTGGTCTATTGGAATGAAGAGATGATTGGGAGTCTCGTGAGCGGACTGTGCCTGGTGGTGCTTGTGATTGACTCGATGAATGTGAATGGGAGTACGACGATGGTGGGTTGCTAGAACCGTGCCCATGGGCTGTGGGCGTCGTCGGTGTATCGGGAGTTTGTCTCGGCGTCGTTGGCTGAGCAGGAAGAGAAGCATCTGACCCCAACGGTGGACTCGATACGACTCTCATCGATGGCTCTTTGTACCCGTTGCTCAACAGAGACGAGGAGGCGTCTCCTATTATAGGAGTTGATTGACGGCGAGTCGAGTCCGTCGAGTTCGTCGACGACAAAGACGACTGAGCTGGTTTTTTGATGGCAGGATCACTGGGGGCGCATCCGTTCGTATTGGCGTCGCCGGCTTGCGTTGATGGCATGAGAGGAAGGAGAGCAGCGAATTCGTGGGCGCCCATCGTCGGGGGTGGGAGAAAGGAAGAGCTCGGAGAAGGAAATGGATCCAGAGAAGGGTGTCCGAGCGATAGTTGAAGGTGCTGCGACGATGTAAGTAATGCAGCGTCGAGGTCGATTAGACCACCTTAAGACAAAGGTACAAGGGAGTCGTTAGCTCGTTAGATAATCGAGGCGCAAGGGAAGGAGATTACCGGCTGATGAGTCGCAGGACGAATGGCGCTCGTGGTTGTGCTCGAGGGTTTCGGACGAGGTTGATCTAATCTCTGAGAGCGCACTCATTCGATTATTTGGAACGAAGATTTGATTAGACAAGGGTACACGTTTCTCGTCTTCCCTCTCCTCGGTCAACCGACTAGATTTTCTCGTCGTCAAGCAACCGTCTAACAATAACCCATCGCCGAGCCTAGCCGAACTCTTCGGCTCCGGCACAACATGCCGGTGATTTTTTCGGCCAATTGCTTTTGCCAAGTCGTCTCAATATACCCAGTGAAGCCTCATAAGAGAAGTAAAAATTATGTCTGGTTTTTAGGAACAGAAGATCCTGTGTTACGAGAACCGACAATCTCGAGATGATTTGCAACACCTTTCCGTATGTACAATTGAGGAAGTCCAGATTCACTATAGCGGGGTCCGATGTACACAAGACTTGCACAAGACACATCACAGCACTTAACATGTCAATCCCCAGAACTCCGGTAGCTCAGCATACCGTACCTCAAGCCAGCCATCGATATCGAAGTAACATCGCCTAGAATTCATCCAGTTATTTTGATCAACATGCTGAGTTCCTTGAGCTGACTCACGAAGCGTGGTTGATACCAGCCGCAGCACGTAAATATACAGGTGAGTTTGGGAGGTAGAGTGAACGTTTGAGGAAGGTCAATCGCGTCTATTCGGCCGTCCGCGTACAAAACGTGATGCGCTATGGCCAATGCCTGCGAGTGTACCAAGCCACGTAAAGAATCAGAGACCTCAAGCCAGGTAGATTTTGCACAGATATCACAGTAACCGTCAACGAGATGAGACAATGAGATAACGATCCGTGCTCACAGTCAAATGATGGAACCTTCAATCTTGCATTGCTTTAAGAGGGATGAGTAAAATGATCGACGAAGGATACAGGCTGTCTTCAGTTTCTCGATATAAAAATTGCTTTATTAGTAAGTGGTTGAGGAGAGTGTTTGGGTCGCAGCGAAGTTTCGTATTTCGGGAGACGGCGTTGAACGTTTCTACGATCATCCAGATCTCAGAGGAAAGGGACGGTCTCCTAGACAAGACATGTGACGGGACTCGAATATAGGGTCAGAGCATCAGAGTGAATAAGAGATAGGACACCATAGCAGCGCTAGAGCTGCCAGTCGAAGGTCAAGAATATTAGCGTAGACTTAGCCAGCGGTCGCGATTCGCGAACAAATTGAATTGGAGCCAATCTGAAAGGAACGTCTTCGTTTCAAGGGTTGGGAAGACAGGAAGCCTGTCGAAGAATATAGTTCCACGACGACCATATCAAGGAAAGGGCAAGCAAGACATTCAGGCAATTCGACTGGAAGCGTGTTCGCCCAGCCAGCGGAGTCTGAAATGGGAAACCCTACACCAGCTCCTACACCCTAATATGGAGTTGGCGGGGTTCAAAACTCGACCCCTTTCGCTGGCTTGTTGACTTGGGAAATAAATATGGGCCAATAGTGAAAGAGGGATGATTGCAGGGTTTATCGAGACATTCTATTACATGGAAGATCATCAGTCCCAACAACTGCTGCATCGGGCTCTAGAACTAGACAAAAACGCACAGAAATCAGATTGCGCCTCAGGCTTGTACCGACCTCTTGTTGTAGCATTAAAAATAGGCCGGAGAGCAGCATCGAGAACATACAGATATGCCTGTAATATAATCAGGTGTTAGCCACGACACATCAGGAGAATCTCGTGGAATTCGGAAATTCGGAAGAAGTGCCGGATCCTGACCTTCGGAAGCGGTGGTACCAACTCAGCTTAAGAAAAGGCGTTCACCTTTTCCTCCATCACCTGAAGAATAAGCCCTCCTATCAAAGGTCACTTTACACTCTCTCAACCTCACTGCAAGTGCCCATGATTTTATCAGAGTCGAAGGTGAGTCCTTTTTCCGTTTGTGGTAATAAACACTGGCACTCAGGCTGACCGCGCCTCGGCGCTTATGCGACGTTCTCCTTGTTTTCATCGATTCTCGCACTCATTATTATTCTAACTTTATCGTAGGACGTGTATTGCGAATCCTTGGGAAGGACCGTGGCTTATAAGGAGCACTCGTTCGACCGGAAAGTGATGTGGGAGAGAAATTCGAGTAACCCGAGTTCGGAAATCCAGGGCGGACAGGCCGAAGGAAGTAAAAGGGAGGGCAAAATAGCAGTGTTGGGGGCACCAGGTATGTCATATATTGATCGCTCTATCACTACATACCTGATATTCTCTGGACTCAGTCCTATACAAACAGTTCATGGATTTGCAAGCTCCACCGCCTCTCGACCTAGGCGAACCCGGCGACATATACATTCATTTCTCCATTCCTCCAGGCGACAGAAAAAGATACTGGGGTTTCGGAAGCCACGGTTGGAAACAACTCTCGCCGCTACAGCTGAACGAAACGGGAAAGAAAGTCGAATATCCAAGTGAAATCGTTCGGCATCCGAAGTTCATTGAATATGTCTTGAGCGTCACCCCGCCAAACGCTACCGATTGTGAGAGGGTCGGATGGAAGAGAAGAATCAAAGGTCTAGCCAGCCTCAGAAGCGACCCTCACGTCTCCTCAGACCAGATCCCATTCGAGAATGCTCTCCCAAAAATCCTCCGGTTGCCCAGGACCAAGAAAGTCACACAAGCGGCTGGTATCGATTCATCAAGCAGTCAAACTGAAGTCTCGAAAAATCTATTGGCGAATGACAGAGGTGATTGAATGCGTTTCTCACGAGAACACCCATAATCTTACAATCTTTTTACTAGATATTGTGGAGGAGAATCAACGCTGGTATAACCGCTCAACACCAGTTCCACAGCCAATTTCTCCTCTCAAGCTTCTTTCACAAAAGAAAGAAAGAACGGGAAAAGCTGATACCCAGAAACGTTTGCCAAGAGTGACCTTGCGCGTGCCTCCTCAAGTAGTCCACACCGGGTCCTCTCCAAAATTGGAAATCGAAGATGAGAACATTTGCGAGGATGTTGTGTTTAAACCGGAGAGCGAAGCAGATAGAGAGGAACATATCTCAACTCTTTCGTCTACAGATCACCCGAGCTCAGGTCTATCGAGATCTCAAGATGTAATCGAGATCTCGGACTCAGACGAATCGGTATGTTTATTTTTTGATATTGTCTATCGGATTTTGATCTTCGTCATCAAGGACGCGCAAACAACCGTCGTCCGATCATCCTCTACTCTTTGTCCCTTATCTCCCGTTCCTTTATGTGGAAGATTTTCCCGTGCTCCCAGTCTGCCTCCCTCGACGAGAGACTCTCAGAATGCGGCAGATGAATCCTTGACGAGATTTGCCACGCCACCGATGACATTGAAGGAGATGGAGAACCGGCCTCATCAACGGCCAAAGAAATTTCGACCACTGAGGAAAGAGCCTGAGCTATCTGTTGTAAGCATTGCAGTCACACGAAGATTTCTCACCAGCTTCGATTCTGATAGTGATCGCGCAGGATATCAACCGAACGGATTCGAAAGGAAGTCTTCTCGACGGGAACACGGTCACAGCGCTCGAAAACTTGGCTCTTCGGCCGGCAGTCGCAGAGGATAGGCGAACTAATTTCAGCGAGGTTTCTGATTCGGACGATCATGAAAACGACGAAAGCAAGACGGACTCGAACTCCCCTACGCCGCCTTCCCCAGTTGACAACCGCATTGACTGGCTCAGGTTTTTATTTGTTTCCCAAGGGAATCTGGTATACTGTCGAATGTGCCTGTAAGTGCGTCCGGTCTGTCAGAATATCAGCATTTGACCGAGTGCCAAACTTTGTAGTTGTACCCCAAGCACGAGATTATTTGGATGGCCGAGATCGGTAACTCCACCAACCCTCTTTTCTCATCGTCGCAAAGCGCACCCTGAATTGTCGGGCATTGATAAACTCAGCTTGGACGTACGACATCTCACGATCAAAGAGACCTCTGATGAGGTACTTGGAATGCTGGGTGAGGATCTAGTTGCATTCGACGTTGCGATGGAAGTAGAATGTGAAGCGGACAGGATGGGAGAGTGAGCATGCGCGTTGGATTCATTACTATTAGGATACATCTACCGGTAGATTATAATACAATTTTTACAAGGGAGAGATAACAGCTCTTGATACATTCAGTCGTAAAAGACCAGGGCCCTGAGTTCGATGGAGGACCGTAAAGGTGCATCTTTAGGAGTTGTTGGATCAATGAATGCAGTGTGCGGGGTTAACACAGCGACACTTCCATCATCCACCGAATCAAAGCTACAACAAGAATGAGCACCTAGACAACACGCTAGAGAATGTGTAACGCACCATTTAATCAAAACGCCCTCATCAACCCCCATTCCTCTCACGTAGTTCCACTTATGTCTCGGACTAAACTTAACGCTGAACGTCTCTCCATCCCTGTCCGGGTACTTCAACGTCGTCGGCACAAGATCCGTGCTGGGATTCATCGTTCGATAATCGCATAATGCGAGAGGGAAGTCGTATGCTGGATTATGAATCGGTCGCCAGAGATTTATGATTTGATATCGGCCTGCGAGGAGGCGGGGAGTGTCTGAGGGAGGGAGATGGCGGATGACACGGGCGCGAGCTGATTCTGCTGTTTGGTCGACGTGGACGCGGGGAACGGGATGGCGGTTCTCAGGAGTGTCCTCTTCGTCTCCTGGTTTATTGTGACGGATAGCTATGACGATAATCAATCTCTGGAAAAACCCAGGAAAGAATAATACGCACTGTGATCAAACATAACGACTCTCGAAGCGCCAGTAAGCTTCTTGATGAGATCCGCCTGTTCCTTATAATATTGCGACTTGATGGTCTGATCGTTGTTGAATGCCTTTTCTTTCGTCGGGACTTTGAAATATTGGAAGCCGTGAACATCAATGTTCGTCGTATCTGTGAATGTCCAATGAATGAGAAAATGAACTGCCATTCTTGGGAGGGACGACGTACGTTCTTGACCTCTCAAATCGGTAATCTCTATGAGCTTCTCCTCAGTGCCGAAGTTCGTAGCTGGGATGCCTCGACGAGGGTCAGGATTGATGTTGACTAGAGGCTTCGAGCCATCAAGTGGAGGGACGAAATAGTTGAGAGTAGCAGAGACACTTCCGACCGACATCGCTGGCGATTGAGCTCGAGTCAAGGATTACTAGTAATGTAGTCGAGCGAGTGGAAAGTGTAGGTATGGAAGCTGAGTAGTGCTGAGCGACTCCAGCTTTATAGGCCTGCACATTTCGATCCGGACTATCGCTTTGGCTTTCGCTATGTCATCGTCAGAGGAAACGCGGGATGGATCTGACAAAGACACTCCGACCGAATCCGGCCTCCGACTTTTCAAAATTTCTGGTTCAACGTAGATATTAGTTGCATAGCAAGGATTGCATAGTACTGGTACTCGACTCAAATCACCCTCAAGGATGATCATGAAATCCAAAAATATGCAACGAACAGCTGTCGATTTGGTGTTATTCGAAATTTATTAGCGGAATTCGGAATTCCTCTTTCACACAACGAGCTTCTTTTGAATCTTGAGCAGTAAGCGGCATATCTTGAGTCAGCACCGACTCGCTAGAAGGACTCGTATTCCTCTTCAGGCTATAGCACAATAGCATTCGGGATGGGACGGGGATCCGCGGATTGGAGTTGCTTCCGGCTTCTCGAGGAATATCGTCTGGATCGTATTTTTGAAGGCCACTAGACAATGAGACCGATGTAGGGTAAGACCGTGTTAACCAACGATGACGGGTTACCAATCTGCGAAGCCTATGAGCTTGCCTTCCCAGCACCACCAGATCATCTCCCCGTCATCCGCCTCAGCATCATCGGCGTCATCATCGGTTCCATCCTTACCGCGGTCCGTAATGCGAACCTCCTCCAGTCTTCGCGAAAGTTCCGCTTCAGCTTTATCTTGACCTTGATCTCGAGTTTGAGCTCTGTCTTCGTCGTCGCGATCGGAATTGGCTCTGTCTTCGACTCCCGAACAAGTTATTCGGATAACTTCCGTTTTGACCCTTCCGAATCCAGGCTTCTTCGTTCGACTCAAGTGTGTCGCCGTCGAACCTAATGCTGAGGGCGGTGGGGGAGGTGGTGGCAAAAGAGCTTCGAGATGTTTATCGAGGGATGCAGAGTGAGATTGGAGAGGATGCCACGTTGGATGTGAAAAGCTTCGTGGTGCGCGGAGGAGGATGCGCGTTTGGGTGGGTGCTATAATAATATCGAAGTCATGATCAGACGATGAGGTGTCTTTGTAGAGGGGAGGGGACGCACTGATCTCGGAAACTATGTCTCGTAGACTTTCGGACGTCGAGAGCGTTTTTGAGAGGAGGCGTTGGGCTCGATGATAAGTTTGATCAGCGTGGATTGGATGAGAGCGTGTGGAGGTGTCTTGGGTATTTAGAGATGGGTTTGAGGACATTGAAGGAGGATGAGGAGGCGGAGATGAGGGTGGGAGAGGCAGAAATTGTGAAATGGGTGATGGAGGACGTGGGGAGGTCGGTGTTGGCGATGCTGGTGGTGGATGTGGACTGTCACTCTCTTCGCTTTTGCTTTCGGAATTCTCGTCACTTTCGTCATCTTCGTCTTCATCTTCGTCTGACTCATCATCTTCACTATTCTCCTCCGACTCGCAAGTCTCAACAGGAGGAGGAATAACCTCCAACCCATCAATAGCACACAATATCCTAGCTTTCGGAGTCGTAATCGTCGGTCCAACGACAATCATAACATGAGCCGTAGCATGCTTCGGCGTAGATGGAGTCGACAACGCTGTCAGGGCAGATGACAGAGCAGGAAAGGTGGTGGACAAATGAGCAGATAGTAGATCCAGTTCATCAAGTAGGGCAGTCCGTTTCTTATCAATCTTCGCGGGGACCTTCTAGCCTCCATCAGCTTTCTTCTCACTCACCAAATCGACGCGTCAGACGCACCTTTTCGCGTTCTGAAAGTTTGGATAGATGAGCCACTGGGCTGAATGTTATTATGATCTCCTCTGATATTCCTATAACGCGAAAAAAGGGCCACATACAGAGCGATTTGACCCTTGAGGAATAATAAGTCTTCCACGAGGCGATAGATCAGCTTTGAGGCCATCTCGTGCGTGATTGCTTCCTCATCGATTTCAACGACCGCCAGAGACATCGAGGTTGGACGTTCAGATATCTGATTGTCTGGATGAGCGGCGAGACACGACTTGCGCTCTCCAAAGAGGGATGAAGGAGACGCGTGGCGGAGTTGGGCTCTCGGCGTACTCGGCGTACTCGGCCGCTTCGGCTTGACGCTACCTTCGCAACATCAAAGCATTCAAACATCTCTATCGTCGACGGCAAAAACTTAGCTAGCACCTCATAGGGAGGTACAATCTCATACAAACCCGATCGTCAATATATGTACTATGTCGTACTAGGTCATGGGGTAATCATTTATTCGTCCGATTCGGCCCAAGCATTCTCCAAGCGTGGCGATTCCACAAAAGCCAGCTCTGAGTCGGAGTGAGTCGATGATTGAGGGTAAGGATTCATGGAGGATCCATGCGGCCGTGTATCGGCCGATGAGGCGATGTTGTGTACCGAGAGGCTGTCGTCACAGATGTTGTCGTTGTCTCTGGAACTCCGTGATGTGCCTTCGAGCAGATCGTGCCCTGCAGCAACTGAGGCACCCATTACTGAGCTAATATCCTGTATAGGGGATTCAGATTGTATAATATGTTCAAGGTCGCTCGAATGGGAATCAGGGAGCGGACTAAGGGCATCCATTTCTGCTCGAAGTTAATAAAAGGACTCATTGAAATACCATCGAAATACGATCAGAGCTTACCTTCTAAGAGAATATGAGCTCGACCGCGGGTTTCATCGCTAGTAACCAGCGGATTACCCTCCTCATCGTATATATCCTCCGTAGGGACGCAAAGCTGAAGGAATCGACGAGCGGGTTCGCGCGTAGATAATTTTGTTATCGTGTAAGCTTCCAGATAGGCTCCGATAGCATCGCTAATCTCGTGCCATGTGTGTGAGTCTGGGTGACGGGATATATATAGAATTACAGGAGAAAGGTCGGTGTCGGTGGGAAGTGGATCAATGAGTAAGAGGAGGATTTGGGACAGAGAAGAGGGACTGATTCGCGGATGATTCATGATGGGATCGAGGAATTGATTTATTTCCACTAGGAATTCGATTTTCCGGTCCTGAAGCAAGAATTCAACGACATCCAATCTGATATCGTGGGGCCGCTGAATATAGGACTTGATGAGGTCGGAGGGATTAAGGCAGGAAAGGAGCTGTTTAACGTCATCTCCTTTTCCCTCCCAAATCAACTCGGCACAATGCCGCTCAGCCAGGCTGCAGATCGTCTGGCGATCTCCGAGTTTCCCGGGGTGATTATAAGAGCACAACACTCGGGCCATACATTGGGGAGAGGGTAGACAGGAGAGAGGACGGAGATCTCGGTTGTCATCATCGAACGAGCAGAACAAGACCAGGGCAGGAAAATAGACAGAAAGAGGAAAATGTTTGCGCAAAAAATTTAGGAGGTCCTCACGGATTTTCCATGAGTGTTCGGCGTATTTTCTCACAAATAGAGGGACGCGTGCAATGACTGTCTCCCGAACGCGAATCGAGGTGTCCGTTGACATCAGCCGATTGAATGTCTTCTCGAGTTGATCGAGGGACACTTTCCCGCTCTGAACCCATTCTAGATATGAGAAGGAGGCCACTGCGCGTTCCAACAGTCCAGGACTGCTGGCGTCTGCTATCAGTTCTGTGTATACGTAGACCAATCTGTCTTTGAGAAGTTTAGTTGATCCTGATTCCCTTCGGTACCTGCATATGAAGCGGTCGATAAGGTGCAACACCAGCCATACAGGAGACGTCAACACCCGGGATATAAAGTACCACGGAAACCAGCTGATTTGCTGATGAAACCAAAGGTCAATCCAATATACGATATCTCTCAGTTGCGTTACAAAAGCCTATGAGATAAATAAGCGCTGGCCTACTCATGAACAATTTACTGACCGGTGACGTTGTAACCGCTATCAATAGAAAGATTACCGATGAGAGGCAAACTCCCACCCACCACGTTACGATTAATATCGTTGGCTCGGTTTCAAACGAGCCTCCGAGCGCGTGGAGTTGATATAACAGCCCCGTCATAAAAACTCCAATGGATCCCAGAAGCAGAAGGTGCAGCCCTTCAACCAAATACTTCAGCCATCGTTTGACGGCTTGTTCACGTGAAAGGTGTCGTAATAGTCGGTCCTGATAAGTACCTCCTTCTGGACGGGAGATTAATTTACTCATCCATTGTCTGCCAAGGACAGAGAGAACTGCGGTCATAATCTGTTTTCTCGATTGCTTTGAATGGACATCCATGCGCATTCTTCGAGAATATAACTCACTGCGACGATTAAGGCTATATAGTACGATGCGCAAATTTTTTGATCAGACAAACTCGGAGTCGGCAGAGGAAGGTTCGTAGAGTTTCCGGGTGTAGTATTCGAAGACGGAAGGAGGTTTTGAGTCGCGGGAATGACAAAAGCCGTGAGCACCGCCGAAAATAGGGCGATCTAGGACTGCTTCAGGATTAAGTTGGCGCTATTCGAGAATGTACTCACAAACACCAGCGAGACGTCCATCCTCTTAATCCATTCGTCCACTTCCTCCTTCGTCTTAGCCATCGCTATCTCGAATAAGGCTGTACACGTTGCCTCGTCATCTATATCCTTCTCCTCATAGGGTTGGTCCTCTGAGACACAGCATCAGAACGTATGCCATACCAGGTATATTAGAAGTGAAACCACCACCTTTCAGTGCGTCTTTCGTTAAAACCGTCAATAATTCTCCGTGGACCTTCAAAATCTTCCTAATGTCTTGCGTTACCTCTCGCTGATTGTCCAGAGCAGTCTTTTGCGCACGAGCAGTGGTATTCTGTTCCTTCATCAAAGCGAGCAATTGATTGAATAAAGGAGTGTCAAAGGGGTCTCTGAGGCCCTGACTGATAGAGGTCGTTGGGAAGCGAGACGCCTCCATCGTCTGATCTTTCGGAGGCGTTAGGACTGTGGCTTGGGGAGGAGGCATGAACAATAGGGTGAAAGAGGATAAATCGCAACGAAAAGTACTTGAACTGGGTTCCGCAACGATAATGCGGAACAGGATCTTTAAAGAAATTTAAATATTTCCCGATTGCCTCATTGCACTCGCTGGGCGTCAATCAGGTTGTTTCAGTGCCTGCGCAAGCGAACTGGTGCTTGCACCGGTCCAAAATCACAACGTGCAGCGACCTGATTCAGCGACTATGACTAATACAGGATGCTATGATACTCTACAATGGAATTGATTTCAGATTACTGAGTATTCTTGTTGGAATTTGAGCTAGTAGATTAGAATAGTATTAGATAATCTCGGACATCTCGGACTTACGCGACGAAAAGTCGCGCCACGCAAGCCCTCCATCCTCAGTTGCTTTCCATCAACTGAGGAGTGAGTTTCACATTCGTTCGCATCGTTAGACAGTCACTGATAATTACTAGCATGATCTATAAGGTATATAACACAACCATTAGTTGCTTTCCATGAGGACATAGTAATCTATTACTAATTCCATAATAAACGTCAATGAAATCAAGCAAGAAAAGTCCCCAGACGCGAGCCATACCCGAGGCATGGTTCGGACCGGGTCCGGACGCATTGCCGGACGGAACTCCGGCATCACTAGTTTGGCTAGTCGATGGAGAGCTCGAGATAACAATAGAATAATTTCTGGATAGGGAGCAGCGCCTGCTGCGAGCAGCGTAGGTGGAAGGGTGATGGGAGCACATGTACAAGGATATAGGCTGTAGGAATTTGGAGTCCAAGTCAACTACTAGGCTAAGAAATGGATAAGTTTGCCACTGGAGTCGCAGAGTGAAAACCCGGAGAGTAAAGAAGGTGGGTGAAGTCTAAGGGAGGAGAGCTTGAGAGGAATGAAGGATGAAGTCACACAAGAAAATAGCACGCAAGGAAGGGGGTAGTATTTGGTGTGTTCCTAGCAGATCATACAAGAGTATTTATTGGGAGGGCGAAGCCCGACCGTATAATCTGTGACTCGGATGGGGCTCTGAATTCACAGCTAAGCGAGCGACCCGATTCCCACGTCATGCTCGGTGCTTGGTCAGCTGTGTCCGAGCTTTCCCACGTCACGCTCGCTCGCCTAATGCGCACCGTCAGACTGCGAAAACCAGTGCCTGCTACAGTCTGTGGCGGAAAATGGTCACTGCTTCCTTCTTTTGGGTAATGTAATGGGTAGATATACTGTACTAAGTCAATCTTAAGTCCCGGTCACGTGTCACACCACCTCATAAATGTACATAATTTAGGTCCCATAACGCGTCACACAGGCGCTTTGGGACCTGATTATTTTGAAAGAAATCTCGGCCTCCGGCCGATAGAGTTCGAAGGTCCAGTCCACGTGACTGCAGGCAACCGAAGGTCGTGGTGGGGTCGTGACTGGACTGCAGTTGCTGGTCATCTGGATTTCTGAAAAT
>KV428148.1:0-66657 GCA_001632355.1 Sistotremastrum suecicum HHB10207 ss-3
TACCTACTCAGGTTTATCCATGGGTACCAATTTTTTTGCTATACTCGTGTTCATCCTTATCTAGAACCTTTTCTACTACAGTATTACTACTACTACTATGTTTCTGTATTCATCCGTAAGAGAACAGAAAGACTAGTACAAGTAGGATCTATCTATGATACATCAAGGCTCAAAAACAAAAACTGTACTAACAAACACCATGCTCAAGGTCAGGTGAACCTTCCAATGGGGGTGTCAACCTAGTTACATCTCTTGTTATGTCTGCATTATAGTTTATCTTCTGCTGATCTCCATTGGGAAAGTTAGGTGCATGGTTATCAGATTGATCCAATGAATCAGAAACAGATGAACTGGAAACAGAAGGGGAGATTGATCCATCTTCATTCTGGTCCACCATGACTGTATCACTATATTGGTGTTGTTTGAACTCAGAGGGTAAGAGGACAGCCCTGTCAATAGCAACAGGAAGACCACGATGTCGACCACGTAGCATGATGGCACACACAATGACCTTGGATAGTGGGCGGAAAGCACCAGAGAATGAGTAGTTAGCCTGCCAAAGTTAGGAGGTACTCAAAGGGAAATAAGAATTACTACATACATTTGGTGTGCCCAAACTTAGTCCTACTGTCCCATAGGCTGACACAATTTCAAAGACTGAAATTGATAAACTTGAGAAGAACACATCTCTAAACATGATAATCAAACATACCAACTTGGAAAATATTGAACCAATTCTCATTACTGGTGTCCTGAATCTGATCTCGCTGAAGCATGTACATTAGCTAAGATGCTGATGATGCAAAGATAGCAACAATTACCTCAACAATGCAGATCAGGAAAAGAGCCAAGCCAAGCCACCACATATCTAATTATGATTTGAGCACACACAAGCTAACATTCTACAAGAAAAGCAAGCTGAAAGCTCACCAAATGCTAGTTGTTTTCTGGCATGCCAGGCCAGATACTTGCCCCATATAGCTGTCCTGGATCCATGAGGGTCAGGGTTGGGCTCATCAGAGTCTTCAGGACCCTGGGTCTCATAGACACCAAATGACTTCTCTTCATAAACATTTGTTGATCCTGTTGATGCAGTCAGAGATGCCCAATAATCAATGATAGTGCAGAATTATCAGTATTACTCACGGACACTTGGCAAAAATTATTCAAAGATTAGCAAGATGACACAAGACTGATGAAATACCTCATTGCAATAGGGTCTATGGTACAGAGTCAACATATCCTTTGGTCTCTGGACAAAGAAAGAGCTCACAAACACTGACATACATCATAGTCACATAGAGAACCCTATTCTTGATGAAAAATATGTTGAACAACAAAGAGGAACTGGCTTACTTCACAGCAGGTGCCAGGGCTGACAAGCTCACAGTAGCAAATCCTGCTGCACGCACTGCTGTGGCCTGTAGTAAGCCAAGTGCAATACGAGTTCCAACTGGGATGGTTTCTATCTCTGGATTGCCAATGTCAAGGACCAGGAAGAAGAACCAATCAGTGCAGCTAAGATTTTTTTCTTCAATTTGAAGCATATCTGGATTATCACAATTAAGACTTACTTGAGAATGAGCAGCACAGTGAAAAGGAACCATGTTTGGTGTGATGGAAACAAGTATATGAAGCATCGACGAGGATGATCAAGGAGGAAATGGAGGGTTTCATTGAGTCTTGAATGCGGGCTCACACCTTTTGTGATCATCCAGACAAAAAAGCGAAGGCTGAGACCCAATTATTATCAAATATGTACTTGGAGAACTGGAAACCTACAAAATAGGCTGCAAGAGAAATGAGCTTGGCATATTGTACATTGATGAGGACTCACAAAAGCAGTGTTTCCAGCCAAGACAAGGCAGACCATTATGAGAATCATAGGATATGCAGTTTGAAAGGGGACCATAGATTGATCAACAAGCGAGGACCCTGTGTTGGTGTAGGCAGATGTGGTCTGATAAAGTGCAAACCTGATCGTCAGTCATCAAAACGATGCAAAACTCAGAAAGTAAGGAAGCACACCACACGGGTGCAACCGGCCGATGAAGGTTCGGGGGCAGGAAGTCATCTTTCCACCGTCGGGCTGAGATGTATGGTGCAATGACCACAAAGCCAATGACTTGAAGACCAATGTGATACTGAAAAAAGCATATAAGACTGTGAGAACAATGGTAACAAACCTAACTCACGATTCCGACAATCCACAAAAGTACATTCAGCGCCCTATATTCAACACCCCCCAGCTCCTCAAGTTCTTCCCGGGTCAGCATTTCGAATGCCGAATTTCGTCCCACCCTAGCCTCGAAGGTGACGTAAGGTACCCCTTTGGCATCTGAACTCTTCTCGACGTTCGAAGGTTCGTTATTAGTTCGCGTCGGCCCAATGACATTTGTATATGTCGTAACCAGGGGGATGGTCATAGATCGTTTGAGTCGACGTTGAGCAGATGGGAAGAATCTTTTGAAGATAAAAGAGACCCAGGTCGGCGGGCCAGGGAACCCTCCGAAGTCTTTGTTGATGGAGCGCATCGGATGCACCACAGAGGGATGTGGAATATGAGACGCGGCTGACCGTGCCTGAGATTGCAAAGTTGCACTACGAGGCATGCGATGATGTAGACCCTCGGTGAACTGTTGTCGGGGATATGAGAAGCTGTTTTCAGCATAGGAACTGCCGCTCGGTCGTCGAGGGCGTCGCCCGTGCGCTACGTCTGTGCTGATTGAATTTCGTGTACCAGTTCGCTCTGTCCGGACCCTCTCATCCTGGGAGAATGTATTCGTGAATGATCGCGAGAGAGGTCGTTGAACAGATGGTGTGGGTGCGAATCCAACTTGCAGTGACTGAGGGTTGGTGTTGGTAGTCTGCAGAGTCTGAGAACGAGGAAATCCATTTATACGATTGGGATAAGCCTGAGTCTCCGCCCGAACAGAGGATGATGGAAGATGGAGGTCACTCTTCGCACTTGGATAAGCTCGCCCCAAACGGTCATGATTCGGCTGGGAAATTTCGGCAGCATGCCGTTCAGCACTGCGTTCGGCTTTAGCGTCGCCGTCTGAATTTTGGGCTATCCAACCCATGGGATCGATGAGCTTCGGCTTATCGCCGACTACTCTACGAATCATATCAACATTGAGCTTCTTTGACTTCTTCCCGCGTGAAGAAGAAGAAACCGGAGAGGATGATCGGGCACGGCGAACGCGAGGGTTTGGGTGAAAACGACCCATGAGACGAATGTGCCAGGGAACACCGGCTTGAGGGACGGAAGAGGAATGTCCGGGTAGTTGGCGATGAGAAATGAGGTGTTGAAGCTCGTATTCGAAAAACGACCTGGGACACGACTATGACACAAGTTATGACGCGCGTCGAAGAGAACCAACCTCCTGATATAAACCATAATCCAGCTGATGGTAACCTATAATACTGGTCAGGACGCGAGCAATAGTAATTATGTTTCAAAGTGAACTGACTGGGCTTCCGAGTAGCATTTGGGCAAATAATATAGATTGTTGGAAAGCAGTCAGGGACGACAAATCGATTGTTTGTAGACCAGTAACAGTCATAGCAGAGACACAGTTGAACAAAGCGTCGACATAAGAGATGTGGAATTCGCCAGTCGCAGCGAAGAGAACAGCGGAGCAGACTAGAGGAGTAATGGTGCTGTTCCGGATGAGTAAAATGTAGAGGGAGAGACAATGAGCACGCACAAGAATATTAGGTGAATTCTATAAAAGTTGAGGTTTCGCTTGAGGAACGAGACGACACCTGGACTAGGAGGTGTCTTTTCGTCGTCGTCGTCCATGGTTGAGTGGAGAGGAGCCTCATCTTTGTTATTGAATATTTGGCTCTAGATTCAGCTGCTTCGCCTTTACTCCTTGGCTTCTGATGACGCGGACGGTCCATTCGGAGACACAGAACCCTTGCTCACTGACGCTGACGATGTTCTTATTCCCTGTCTACGACTTCACACACGACGAGGACATGTGGCTGCCCTGAGCGTGCCATCAAAAAAATTCTGGGGACCGTCGACTCCCCACCTCGAGTTTTTTGAGACTCCGCATCTCCTCGAGGGTGCTGGTCCCCTGCTCCGCATAAATACTCCCGGCTCTCTTCACGTTTCCTTCATTCCTTCATCATGCCTTTCGACGTCCCAGAGACTCGCCTCCCTTCCTTCCGTTCCGTCAAGAAGGTCTTGAAAGCTGAGCTGGTCAGTTTGGTTCAACACTACCCGTCATACTAGTAGCGGCTAATTTCTTTCGCAAGTCTTCACCTTCGCGTCTCCGTCGCTGGTCTTCGATGCGCCAACCCAGTCGATCTCCCCGTCATGGTCGCATATCTGCACCCTCACCTTCACATAGGTCGCCCACCGTATGTCATTATCAGTATACTGGGAGGCTTGATACTTCATACGTTTCCCAGAAACTTTACGCTCCCTATGATTCCGCGACCGTCGAGTTCGCTTCAACGGAGTTTCTCACTTTGGATGAGGAACCTTGGATTGCTGTGGACATGTCTACACCGCATCCAGATTTCGGTCTTCCCATGTTTTCTCTTGCCCAGAATTCGTCCAACATCTCCCTCAACAGCGTGTACTCAACGGAGTCCGCTTCCGGAGACGATGTCCCTGGCTACAATCACCCAGGAACCCATTCTTTCCTGGCCTCAGAGCCAATCTCTCACGCAAATTCTCTTGCAAACTCAGAGTCATCGAGTTCATATCTGCCCGACTTCCGTCGATCAGTCATCATGCTCAACTCTGCTCCACCCCCTCGGCCACCGCGCCGACGTCCCGCCCCTCGATCACCGACTTCGGTGTACCCCTTCGTTCCGGCCGCTAAAATTCCACTCCTTCATCGTCGACTTGGCTCTTACTCGAGCATCACTAGCGGTGGCCTTTCCTCTCACGCATCAAGAGAAGGATCTTTGAATGGCTTTGGACCTTCCTAAATGTCTTTCTTTCCCAAGACAAACAGTGCCGGGTGCACTCTCGATAATAACATAAATATGAATACCTGTATTTTTGGGCGCCCATACGAACGTTCGGGTTTGTACACTCTTTCCCTATTATTGATGTGTGTATCCGTATCTTGCCCGTAATTTGGCAGGGCTCTGCTTTTCAAAACAGCAATAACGACTTTGTAATACTCGTCTCGTACTAGACCTAAATGCTTCCGGTTGAGCGCTTACCACCGTCTCGAGTCAAGCCCATCCCTTGCTTGTTTGAGCTTGTGAGACATCTGCACGCTATGATATTTTGCTTCCAGGCTACAAGTTCTGATTCACCAGCCCTCAGTAACCAGCTTCAGGTCCGGTGATGATCTAGGGGGGCTTTCCCAGTGGGTCAAGCATCTCAGGAGTGTGCGCGAGCCGCATCGACGGCGGCATCGTGTCTACGCCGTGATTGAGCCTCATGCCCTATACCTGCCAACATGATTGAACATGCATGAAGACCACGAGTACTCAAATCTCTTGTGTCATCAAGGCCGTCGATGATGTCCGTATCCGTCCTCGCTCACAGCGTGTCGATCCAAAATGCTTTAGACTTCGACGTCCACTGAATACGCGGGGCCATGCTGGTGGTATGAGGTGGTGGATTCCACTGAAGGGACATTGTGAGTCCTACCAGTTAATCATTATTTGGACACCAATTTGATTATGGGATTTCAAGAGGCTAAATTGATTTGACATCTGCATCTAAGCTAGGAATTATCATTTGAAACGGTCTCGCGAGTCTGCTTTAGCTTCAGGAGTTCCCTTTTGACATTCGAAAGCAATCAAAAGATACGTCTATGCCAACCCGAAAGTCCTTCGGGGGCCTTTTTCTCGTCTCTTGAGCATTGGTGAACTGAGCAGCATTCGTTTCTTGCATCATAGCATCGGAAACTGCATGTATTTCGTATTTCTGTCTCTACATTGATCAATTGAAGGGTATACTGAGATTGGCTTTTGTTGTCAGTAAAGCCATGGCATCATTCGGTTGAAGGGAAGGGTCGGGGTGATGTTTATTTACTATGCAGCATATGCACCCTACTCCGGCTCCCAACGTCCCGCTACTAGTATGATGGATCTCTGTGCAGTTGAGATCCACAATCCGTGTCGAACTGCGCTATAAGCTGAATATCTTCAAGGCATCTAACTAGCATTCCCCTTCATACCTTCATATATCTCGTTCGTTCTAGAATGACGGAGGAAAACGGAAGCGGTACCCATAAAAAGGAGTGGCCCGAGCTCCCGAGCTCGAAACACCGACGTTGGGCTACCACCACTTGTCCGCCATCTTCCCAAGAACTCCTTAGATATGGCATACTATTGCCAGCGCTGCGATAGGACATTTTGGTCGGAACACGCGTACCAACAACATGTCGAAAACTCTTCAGCTCACTATTGGTGTGAAAAGTGCGACAGAGACTTTGTGTCTTATCATGCGCGAAGAAGCCACTACATCCAAAGCGGGTTTCATCACTTCTGTCACAAATGCGACGAGGACTTTGAAAGCAGGCGAGGCCTCCTAAGGCATTTCTCCGAAGATCATTGGTACTGCGGTCGACACAACACTGTCAGTGGATTCCAGAGTTTTCTTCCACTCACAACCACTCATCTTGGCTGGCAACAGATTTTCGATTCGTCCTTGGGATTGAAGGAACACTATGTCCAGAGCCCTGACCATCATTACTGTCAAAAATGCTCTCAGCACTTCGACGACAAAGTCAGCCTCTGGGACCATAATGTCAGAGAGCACAACGGTTGTCGGGAATGCGAAAGGGTACGCTTTACCAGTTTCAATTACTCGAATGATAACCAGTGTTGTGATAGACTTTTGATACTGCGACCAAATTGAAGAATCATGATAAGAACGTTCACTTCTGGTGTGAGCCCTGCGATAGGTTCTTTCAAAATCAGAACAATCTTGACCAGCACTTGCGTTCATCTACGCATCAACCCAAGAACGTCAGATGTCCCGGCTTAGGTTGCGGCCGATCCTTCGTTTCGCACTCTGCCCTCTTGCTCCACTTCGAAGCTGGAAATTGCCCTTCCGGGATGACTCGAGAGGAGCTCAATCGGATAGTCGTGCAAGCGGATCGCAACAACATCATAACCAATCCTGCTCGTCTCATCGCCGGTCCACAGGGTTACCAACAGCCCAGTGCGACCGACTACTGGGCCACCGCCCGCTCTTGGAATGGCAGTGCATACGAATGCTTCCTTTGTCACGGAACTTTCAGGAGCTTACAGTCACTGAACGCACATCTACAAAGCCCCACACATCGCGAAAGAATCTACCGATGCCCCAATCAGTCATGCGGGATCGAATATAGTGTGCTCAGTGCGCTATGCCAACACGTGGAGAATGGCAGCTGCGGAGTCAGTAGATTTAGAGCAGTCCGAAATGCTCTGGACTCGCTGGCCACTAACATGCGTCTTCTTACCGTCTGATGCATCGCTCGATTGACGAATTACAGAACAGGGCAGCAATTTACAGTAATATTGATCTTGCTAATTTATTGGTGTCTCTTTCTTGGGTTATATTTCATGTAGTTGGACTATGCATCAGTATCTCGACACATGATTGTCTGATTGGCCACATTGATCTATATTGACATACACAATAGTGTTGCACTATATCCAAGCTTTCAAGTGCGTGGACTTGGAAGCTGTCATCTCTGCTTCCGAACGGCGACCGCAGAACCTACTTTTGCAAGTTCATGTTGAGGTTACGAACACTAACTTCCACGGCTCCTGTCAGCCAAAAGGTCTTTCGCCGTGCATCGCCATACTATAGGCCCTTCCGTCTGTGCTTGAGAAGTGCACACGACCAAGCCACTACTCCGGAATCTGACGTCTATCATGGCCCTTTGGCCTCAACTTTTCGTCGACTAAAAATATTTTCTCTGTTTTCTCTGGCATTGACAACCTCTGTCTCCCCTCTCATCCTCATAATTGAGTCGCCTCTGCCAGATTCGGCACGCTACGCGCTTGCTGCAACCGCTGTCCTCACGTCGGGAGTCTCGACAGGCCTTGTGAGCTGGTGCGGGGCACCGTATGTATCAAGTGCCAGAAAATTAGTCGACGGATCGGCTATAGAAATGGAGACGAAATCTCTCTTTCTGAAGAGTCGTTTCACAAAAGTGTACGATCCTGCATTTCTGGTCGATACTGGGCGTTTTTTTGCAAAGTACGAGTTAGCCGAAAAGCTTTCTACATCCGCACACAAGAAGTCAGCCTCTGAAACTCCAATCGAGGAAACAGTGGCGGAGACGCGGGACGAGGCAGGCGCTCTACTTGGGAGGTGGATTGTCAAATGGGAAGGACAGGAGGGGCATTGTCGACAAGTCGGAAAAGTCAATAGGTGAGATCCTCGGTGTAAAATCAAAATCTTATAGCTGAAACCTGCTTCAGATATTTTAACATTCATGAGGAATTGATGCCATTCAGGTTTCGGTGAAGGCACGACTTCTTTCTGAGATCTAGTCCTCATCGCCGATTAGAATTATCTTTATTTCTACTGGCGGTAATATCACAACTTCGAGGCTGGAGCCTTTTCACTCTCTCTGATGACTATCTCAGCTAGGTTCCCGAGCGCTGGGAATAAGTTAGTATGTATCCCAGCATGTTCTGAGCTGGCCTGTCGACGAGCAAATCTTGCCGCAATTCCTTGTGATATAATGGCCAACTGTCGGGAGGGAAGCGAACACCTTAGAGAGATCCTCAACCAGATGATATCAGAAGAAGGCTCACTCGCAAAAACATCCAACTCCGAGCGAACGTCATTTCTCGGATAGGATAAGGCCAACCAGTCAGCCGCGAGTATTCTCTCTCCAGTTGCTCCAACTCGATGGGTTGTTGCGTAGGGTCGTTCTTGAACCCACGTAACATACTGGCAACGTTTGCAATGCCTTCCGGCAAGTCGTGAGGATTGATAGACCATGGTTGAGTCAGATTGGCTAAGTCGGCAAGCTGATGCAGTTCTTCAGTCTTCCTTTGATAGACTGGTGCAGAAAGCTCACCGGAGACCCAAGAGTGCAAAGTTCCCAATCTAGGATACCGATAACTTGGGGCTTCGTTGGATGAAATATCAAATTGTCCAGTTTGTAATCTCCGTGTACTATCCGCAAACCAGTCTTGGCTTCATCGGGAAGATTTGCCTGATACCAGTTGACAAGCTCATCAAATCGCGGAATCTTGCCTTGCCAATACGTCAACAGAAGAGATCGTAGCAATATTATCAAAGTCATACCAATCTGTTTGTCCGTGTCCACATCCACAACTGCCGCTTGTGCCAATGACACTCGGCTCAGAGATTTGATTTGTCGAGGAAAATAAGGCGTAGAGGGACCAAAAGATGATAGTCCAACCTCGGAAGGCTTCACCGCAGCCAGAGCTGCAAGAGCACGAACAGCAGATAACCAGCTACCCGGAAACAATTCAGTCGGTCTCACCATTGAGTAGGTGTACACATACCATTCTTTTCGATCGGCAGGATCGATCTGCAACATTCTGACATCCGTGAAGATCCTCCCTTCCAGAAACTCCATGATATAGAAAGGTGTGCCGATGACGTTCTTGTCCTCGCACAAGATAATGGGTTCTGGAACGGGAACTCGTCGCGAAGGGAGGGTTGTTGATCGTTTATTCCATTTGTCCAAAGCTTCGAGCATCGTGAACTCTCGCTCGATTTGATGTGCCGTTGACGAGAGCAGCTGTCCAGCAGGCTTTTTCCGTAGCACAAAACGGACGCCACTAGTACAAGTTATTAGACTCGCCAACACCGGAGCTCCCTTTGACTCACCCAGCGTCCGTGAGGAAATAGGTTGGGTTGGACTACGGTGATGGGTTGGCAAGAGGTCAAAACATATCAAAGAGTATCAAACCTGCCCATACTAAAGAACCGTGAACACTCGTCTGCTGTTGTGTATCAAATAACTACCTTGAATTGCTTCACGACAACGGGACTCTGCACTCGCCTCACACTTGTAGCCAGATATTGGTTGAGTGATTCGACATCAATATTGGCCCTGATTTCGCCGTATTCGCCACCAATCTTAGGTGCTGAAGGACCGGACATGATGATCCACAGCTAAAGGATGGGACCTCCCGGACGCAGGGAACGAGCAGGTCCCCAAGGAGAATGGTCACCGGACCGAATATAGCATTTTTCACGCGCTTCTTGGAAATCAGTGCTGCAGCAAACCGTTTATATCGGGATTATCAGTTATGCGTTTGCATGAAAGTGGACTTGGAAATCCAGCTGAGCTCTGGAATTGAACGAAACAAAAAGATATGTTCTCGAGGTGAGATCACAAAGTAAGCGATTGATCGATATCTTTCGCGCATGTCCCGATGATGTCCGAGTGAGTCACTTCATATAGCACTTTTGCCGTGCCTATAAGTATATACCTAGTACTGGTGAGCTGGGAGCTTGAAACGATCACACCGACCGCGACATCGCGATGACATTCCTCAGAACTGAGAATCCAAGTCTATCCTCGAACTGACAAATAGTATCCGTTGAATCCATTATTAGTAATCCGTTGATCGACTATCCGTGATTCAAAGCTCCCAAGCCTTCCAATGTTCTCGTTCTTCGTCCGTTACACCGTTTGGAAGAGAGTATCCCCATGTTAACACGTAGTGTGAAAGTACGAGATCCAACTCCTCAACCTCGTCTAACATTTCGAGCCTTGAAATCCTGACATCCATAAGTATCTCGTTCACAAATGTACAGACAACGAGAAGAACCCACCTGCTCAATTCCTCCTCGGAGATACATTTTTGTCTGACTGTTCTCAGCGTCATAGCTTGAGCGGACTGGATTCCACCGTTGAACAACCTCTGAAGCTGAGCTTCCAGAGCCGACGACTCTTCAACCCCTGGGATTTCAATGTTCCTGGCCCTTAGGTTTTCCTTCATCACTCTCCCAAATGAATCATTAAGCCCGAACATCTCGTATATCAGGCCGGAACAACCACCCGTGATGGTCGACGTGAACCATGACACTATGCCATGGGACACAGAGGGTCGAAGGTAGACGAAGACACATTCGGCGATGAAGAGAGTTGGCAGGGTAGGATCCAAGACTCCGTTCTGGACCAAGACACCAAGCGTGGATTCTGGAGGGAGCCGAAGGTCGATGGGCTCCAGATGATAGACTTCGGCTGACAGTCCGGTGCCTCCTGCGATGATCTTTACGTTCTCACCGAGTAATATACTCAGTTCTTTGTGTTTACGGATTGACATCGCCTTCTTCCCAGTGACTTCAGGAAAGTCAATCTCAACATAGCGAGCTAGCCGTTCCTTGCAGGAGCTCGACTGACCCCTTCATTCAATAGAGTGACCCACAAGAGAAACACAGATACCCACAGCGATCCTCCAAAATCGAGTATCGCTTCCAGCACCTAAGCTAACAATCTGTTTCTTGCGGTTATCCGTGACCTTCAAGTTAAGCCATCCATAGACGAGCTTATCAATTGCTTCTGCGCGAACATAAGTTCCGATGTTTATCAAAGGTGGACGAGGAGGTGCTGAGTGTGCTCTAGGGACCAGAAGATGGATGAAGGGATCCTTTAGATAATCCCTTCGAACAGCAGATAGGCGAGATTGAGATGCATCTGTGTCCGTAGACCGAATCGCAGCATCTGCATCACGGTTACTCGGTGAGTCGATCATGATTTTTTGAAGCTCGGCACAGTTGTGTCATAAACTCCGTAGCCCGGCCGGCCCGTTACATCTTGCTTTTCTGACTTCGAAATCTAAAAGATATCGATATATATACTGCTGTAAATCTCTGACATGCCTCAGGTAGATCCCACAACAAACGCTCAGAACGATCGACCTTTCGATTTTACATGACTACTAGTACTGCATCGACCCGATTCGAACATAATCAAGGGAAGGGACTTGCATCATTCAGATTTTATTCCAGAGACAACAAATAAATGCAATTCTCCTTTACCTCAAGTAGGCATACCGTACTTTGAAGGTTCGTTGCAGCTGTCGATTCGACGTCTCGCAGCCAGTACCTTTACAACTTTTCGATGATCTCGGATCGCCCATGTCCTGACTCGAAGCACGTGTCTAGACGATACCTTCCTCTTTCATGAGGGATATTTCCTCCTCAGAAAATTCCAGTTCCCTCAGTACCTACAAGCACGTCAGAAATTTACCAGAGACCACGTTCCTTGCGATGTTTACCTCGAATGTGTGCTGGGAAAGCCAAGGGGGCGGCCTTTTGACAGGCATTCGCTTTCCATTATAAGTGACGGCAGGTGCGACCAGTTTGATGGGGCCAGCCCGAGGGTGCTATAATATGTTTGATTAAATACGTAACCCTAAAACGCGAAGAAAGTACCTGGATTTCAACGGTGGAACCCCTGGCAACGGCTTGGGGATGTGAAAAAGTCTGTGCGATGTTGTTGATAGGACCGAAAGGGACACTATTAGGCTTAAATTAAGAGTATGAAAGGAGCTTAAACTTTACTGACCCTTTCCCGGTAAAGCGGGCTATCCAATGATCCCGAGAATGTTCTTGGAGTGCCTTACTGATGATCTCAACGAGCACAGCACGATTTGCAACTCGTAAGGAATTCGTTAAGAATCTTTCATCAGATGAGAGACTGGGCCGTTCAAGAATGTCTTCGGTAAGAATCCTGAACTGGATGAATACTGTCAGGGATATGACTGGCAATAGCAAGATCATGAACCTGACCTGTTTGTCGTTCCCGGCACCAATCATCAGGAAGCCGTCGAGACATGGGAATGCTTGATAGGGAACGATGGAAGGATGCGCTGTCCCAAATCTAGAGGCCTCTTGACCAGAGATGAGAAAGTTCGAGGCAATGTTTGCGAGGCCGGCTAACTACGATACCCTTGCTTCAGTAGCTGAAATCACATGCTTTCACGAATTCAAACCTGGGATTCGAATAAATTGCAGTCAATCCAGGCTCCTTTCCCTGTCTGCTGCCTTGATATCAGGGCTGCCATAATTGCCCCATGTGCGTAGAGGCCGGTGGCGATATCGGTGGCAGCAACTCCCACCTTCACGGGTGGGCGGTCTGGTTCACCAGTGATGTGCATCAAACCAGCCTCGCCTTCAATGATGACATCATAACCAGCTGCTGAAGCATAAGGACCAGTCTGTCCGTAGCCTAAAATTGATCGATTTCATTGCTGCGCAAGGCTACAGATAAATGAGTTACCAGTGATCGACGTGTAAATCAGCCTCGGATTGATCTTTTGACAATCTTCGTAACCTAGTCCCATTGAAGCGAGTTTGCCGGATATGAAGTTCTCGACTAGAACATCACTTGATGCGATTAGTCGGCGTAAGACCTCGAGTCCTTTTGGATGCTTAAAGTTCAGGGTGCATGATCGCTTGTTACGATTGACTGATAGAAAATATGCCGACTCGGGAGGTAGATGAGATGAAGTGGCCGGCGCATCGGAAACCACATTCGCAAAGGGCGGTGACCACGATCCTATCAATGGAGAGGCTGAGTTACGAAGCCAATCTGGGCGAAGAGCGTGACAATACTGGTATCGTCACCTCTCGCAACTTCTTCTATCTTGATGACATCTGCTCCTAGATCTGCTAATAGCATGGTAGCAGTGGGACCGGCAAGCACTCTTGTTAGATCTACTACCCTGATTCCTCGCAAGGGTGGCGGGATGCCTGCACAGGAAGAGCCCAATGTATTGCCCTCAGACTCGACCCCATCACTGTGGCTCTGAGTTGATTGTGTCCTGTAGGTCAACTTGGGCCCCACGAAGAGCAGAAGACCGCATCCGAGCACATTTCGACGAAGCTTGCTGGTTGCGGCAAGTTGCAAGAAACGACGTTGGAAAGAGAGGACCATGCATGTGATAGTCAGCGGAGACCGGTAACTTCCTCTAAGCCGGCAATCGTCAGCCGACCGGCTAGCTCTCGTCGGTTCTGTGTTCGATCAAACAAACTCACAGGTCGAGGATGTTGGATGGCCAGGGCTGCCCCAATCAATTGAGTTCGATATGGCCTCGGACGGCGAAGGTGCCATAGAAGTCGGATATGAGCAGCATCGATCTCAGGCCCTGAAATTTCGACGGGTATTTAACTTCTCCACAATGAATGCTCTTTCTCTTCATCACAATTCCTCTCCACGTTATGAAGGCCGTCGTAGTACAACAAGACAAGACTGTCAAAGTCGAACACAAACCTATCCCTAAATTGGGTCCCCAGGACATCTTGTAAGTGCGACAGAGCACTGTTCGACAAAGCCACTCGTACTAAACGTTGACACTTTCAGGGTAAAGGCCATTGCTATAGGACAGAATCCCACCGGTAAGTTGTTATATAACTAAACTTGACAGCTATTACTAACCCTTATCCTCAGATTGGAAGGTGCCCTCTGCCCTCTTGACCGCTTAAGATTAGGACAATAATATTTCTTTCAGACGGCCTATTACCGTGCACCCCCTGGAGTTATTGTCGGAGCCGATGTTGTAGGGGAGGTGATTGAAATCGGATCGGAGGTTCCGGAGGGAGAAGTGAGGAAAGGCGAGATACGATGGCTATATGTAAGGAGTTGTGCCAGCCAAGAGAACGGCGCCTTTGCCGAGTAAGCAGTGTTTAAACCATCAATATTCAAGCTAAGTGTGTTTATGTTCAGGTTCGTAACATCACCTTGGGACACGACTTCCCTTGTCCCGCCCAACATAACTCCCCAAGAGGCCGCGTCTATTCCGATCCCATTTGGAACTGCTGTAAGAAGCAACATATGCTCAGGATCCATTGTCTAATATCTTGGAACCAGGTCCAGGCAATACATTTGATATTAGGTATTCCGCAATATCCTGAAAAATCAGAGGGCGACTGGATCGTTATCTGGAGCGGGGTAAGTCTCTATTCAAACGGTGACAATACGTCCGCATACTTACAATAAACAAAGGCATCTGCGGTCGGACAATTTGCCATACAGCTAGCGAAGTTAAGTGGTCTTAAGGTGGCCACGACCGCTTCACCTCATAGATGGGATGCTTTACGTGAACTGGGTGCCGACTTCTTGGTTGATTATAAGGTGCGCATTGCCTATATAGTAAGGCCCAATCTTCGGAGCTGAGCGAGGTTCCCCAGGACCCTGAAGCCGTGAAGAAGTTGAAAGAAATCACGAATAACACCCTCCGTTTTGGCGTTGACTGGTAGGCTTTTGAGGACGACTGCTCTGGTGGTCACGCAAAGCTTATCGATGCACTAGCATTTCCGAAGGTGGAACTCTACAAAAAATGCAAGAAATATTTGGCCCTGAAGGAGGAAAGCTTGCTGCCACGCTTTTCGACTTTCGGGGTCTCCTTCGTCCAGAAGTCGTTACAAAACCAGCATTGGCTTATACGGCGCTTGGTTTTGATGTTGATTTCGGCACTCTATTCTTCCCGGCGGGTCCCGAGGATCGCGCACTTCATGTCAAGTGGTGCAAACTTAGCACCCAATTATTTGGTGAAGGGAAGCTCAAGGAACGTACTTTTCAGTCAAATCCATGGCACATAGCTGGGAATAACGCACTGCGCATTATAGGTCCCTGAGATTGAAGTATTGGGCGGTCTCGATCAGGTCCAAAAGGGATTTGAACTCATGAAGAGCGGAAAGCATACCAAAAAAATAGTTTACAATGTAGTTTGACCGATGTCATGAGCCTGAGTTAGGTGAATGGCCCGGTCGTCTATCCCAATGCACCTGCAAGCGAGACTTGATTACTACTGCAGTAGATCCGGACTCTCAGCATGCTTTGAAGCACTAGTACACCGATAAATCGAGTAAGAGATCGCCGAGCGGCAGGCCAGCTGGCCAGAAAGCAGATGCAATCTCCCGTCAGCACCTATTACTAGCCTGATCTTCTGACTCGAGCCAGTGTCAAGGACGCGTGATGAGCAAGAGGAAAGCTTCCCTCAGCAATATTATTGAAATTGAGGATGCGCATGCGACACAAAAATATAGGCGCTCACATCATTCCGTGGACATCACGTCCGCTACTACGACGACTGGTGCAGCAATCGCATGGTGAAAAATTCAGACCCTCAGACTACCAGCAAATCGATTGACCAGGATCAACCCTAATACTAGTATTAAAAACTGTCAATCCAACCTCTTTTCAATTACAACGTAAAGGCTCCTCACGGAGACAGGGCTGCGGATGTCACCCATGTCAACCAAACGCAAGACCAAACGTGTACGAGATCTATCGAGATCTGAGTTGTGGCGGCGAATGCCCTCAACCTTCGAGCGAAGGGTCACCTACATGGCTACAGCACGTTGAACGTCTTCAGCCTCGTTGTAGGTCGAGATCAGGCAACAAGGACGGGATTAACTCTTTCATGACCTTCTTGTTATGTTCCCCGAGCTTCTCTATACCACCAGCAAACTGGCAGCAGCTTTCGAACCTTAGAACCGAAACTCCGAATGAATTCGATCAACATGAGGGAGCGCATGAGGGCATGGAATTAGGTGCAATGTGAGCGCCAATCAGCTATGTTTCCGTGTGCGTGAGACACTGACGAAACATGGTTTTTGAAGATCCTGGACACAAGCTAATCTCTGCGTATAT
The DNA here is from genome assembly GCA_001632355.1 of Sistotremastrum suecicum HHB10207 ss-3. Lineage (NCBI taxonomy): Eukaryota > Fungi > Basidiomycota > Agaricomycetes > Sistotremastrales > Sistotremastraceae > Sistotremastrum > Sistotremastrum suecicum. Next base: position 16,572 of record KV428148.1, read on the forward strand.
CCCATAGGGCGAAGTCCGGGACCAGAGCCAAAATGGTTCGTTTTCCATACAACCTGTCAGTCAGATTTAATGGACAAATTTTGGGCGGCCCAGCGATCTTGAAATCTCCCGGTCACTCATCAGGAACCCGAAAACACGATGCAGGGGACGGTGGGCCCCTTTATGATCAGATGATCTCCGAAGCTACATTCATAGATGGTAGATACGTTTGGAATCATGAGCATGCGGCCTACAGGACGCGTTTATAAGCACGCAACAGGCAGTCATTTACATCCTGTGAAGATCCCCTCCTCTCCACAGCCAGACTGCTCGACCGCCCCAAAAGATGTCTTCCACGACAGCGCTTAAAGCTACCGGCCTCGCATCAACGTACTGGAGGGATTCGAAAGGTTTGATTCTTCATTTCTACATATTGCGGCTTCTTAAGTGAATAAATCAACAGGCGTAGATCATGTCCGGGTGTACTACCAGGATAACAACGGTGCTATCCGTGAGGTCAAATGGGACGCCGGACAGTGGACAGATGGCTCCACCGAGTGTTTCGCAAAGCGCGATTCACTTGGTACTCCTTTGGCTGTCATCACATTGCCCGAAGATCTCTACAGCGAATCTACTTCGAATGTTCCTGGTGCTAATCCAGAAATTCGTATTTACTGCTTGAAACTGGAAGAACCGCCTTCCATCCAGGAATTCATTAAGCCAAAGAATAAAACAACCTGGGGCTCGTCTCCCAACATCATTCCAACCTACAACCTCTCTGTGACGTCCAGACTCGCTGCTATCGAATATGGCGATCCACACATCCGCGTTTATTATCAGGATAAGTCCGGTTTTATCAGGCAGGCGGCTTGGAATTCTCAGGTCGATGTGTGGGTCGGCAGCGCCGACGACCTGAAAGTATCATCTACCCCTGTCCTCGACCATACCCCCATCTCAGCCGCTGTCGGAGTCAACTATCCTTTGTTTCCAGAAATCACCGTAGCGTGGCTGGACAGGAACGATAACGTAGCCGCCGCTGCTGGAAGCTGGCGCGACGAATTCCATCCCCTTGAATTCTCTACTACATATTCCGCCAGCTCCTTCGGTAATCTGACCGTCGCAGCCTGGCACGGAGAGAAAGCTGTCATATGGTACAACGGACAGAATAACCAGCGGGTACAAAAGGTCGAATATTCCTATGCCACAGATGAATGGAAGGGCCCCATCACTGCGTTCAGTGGTAATATCACCCAGTCCAGTTCCGCCGGTCAAGGGAGCTTAGCTGCGGTCGCATTCGCTTCTGCTGTGGATGGTGCCCTGGGTAGCGTCTTCTATCAGCCCTATGATGACGACAACATTGTCGAAATCGCAGTTTGAGGATCCGGGATCGAACATATCGACTTCTGTTACGCTGATCCAGATAAACGTAACATGTTTGGTTCCAGGTCTGTACTAGTAACCCCAGGTGCTTGATATTTCTGTTGTGGGTTGTCAATGTTGCGAGTTTCGTGCTAGTAGTAAGACCTATGAATAAAATCGAACAAAATCAAATCAAAGCATACATGTGACAATTTCAATTTTGTGTTAGTGACAACGCTCGAGCTCACAGCCGCTAGAAAGTTGCTCAGTAGTTGCTGGTGGTTAGAGCGGCACAGGCGCCCGACTCGTCCATCCGCGTGGTGCTCAGGCTATATGACACCAAATTGAGTGAAGATACTGGTCAGATCTGACAATGAACTCATACCCGTCTGAATTGCTATGCCATCTCTATCCGATGATGTTTGTGGCAGGGCTGGAGCGCTGGCCTAGCAAGGCACCCGCGGAGGAGGAGAAAGATGCCTTCTTCATCCTCGCGAACCGACTACGAGAGACTCTGAATGCGCAAAGGCCTTCACTCTCAGTATGGAATAACCCAGAGCGAAAATTCAACATCATTTTGGTTGACAAGGTGCGGAGTTTTCTGGACTAGTGTCTTTCAGACTCATTTACAATAATTATCGCGCAGGATGTTCGCTTCCCACCCCGAAAATCTCCATCAACTCATTCGCCATTATCTCCTCTCACAAACACATCTCCCCTCTATCCCGATGGACTAATAGCTCCTGTATGGCTCCGAAAGCATCTCTTGCTTGTTCCTTCCGTCTTGGTCCTGTTCCTTCGATTAACGGAGCCGCAATTCCCCACCTCGCCATTAGAGCCTACGCCTCCTGCTTCACACCTCACGCAGGAAGATTCAGAACTTGCGAACGAAATTGGTGGACGGAAACGCGCATGCGCCGACCGTGGCATCAAGCTAACCGTGGTGCTAATGACAAGCCGCCGAATGCTTGACGACCCTTCACTCGACACTCGACTAACCTTTATCCGACGGCAGAGTGGATTGGATTCACGAGCGTCCCTGTTTGTTCTATCCCCTGTATCACCTGCAGAGTTGAACGAATTCATAAACTCCTTGCAAGGGGCTTTGCTCTCCTCCGCCATCGAATACTACACCGCACATTCTAAAAGAGTTCGAAGAAAGCGTGGTTCTATGCCTTCTCTATCAGCTATTCATCCGCATAGCGCTGGACCTCTGCTTTCTCCAGCTGGGTGGCATATTCGTTACGAGTTTAAGCAAGCGTGCTTCGCAGAGCTTCGTGGAGAGAACGAGGTAGCATTGAAGCATTATCTTCAAACATTGCATCTCCTCCACGAATATTTTACTGCCTCGCATCCGAACGGATCATTCATCATTGCACCTCGTACAAAACGATGGGCGGAGGCCAAGGTTTTGGCAGATTGCGTGGCAATTAAAGTACGCGCGAAACCTTTATCTTATCTAGCATTTCTCTAAATGATTGATAGATATTAGCGCACCATCTTTCCCCACCTGCTGCTCCGCGACTCACTGTATCACACTTCAATAGTCATATCCAAACCTTTTCTGATTTTCTCAAAGCCTGGGGGATGGATGAAAGTGGTTGGGAGTTCTGGAGCTGGCGAGCGCGACAGTAAATCTCTACCTCGTTCTTTTGATCACCCAAGCTAACTTTTCGATCTGCAGGTATCGGATATTGGCCGATCTACTCACAACAAGTCCTTCACCAGTTCCTTTATTGTTGTCGACGTCGACGTCGATCCCATCTTCGTCATCCGGTGCTTCTCGTGTCACCTCAGCGGAGTCAAAGCAAAGCATCGATCAAGAGTCACTGGAGTCGCAGGGCCTCAATCCTGCGACGCAGCTTCAACATCCTGGAATCTACTACTATACCGCCGCCGAATGTACCCTGATCAGACGTCAGAGGTTTGTTGACGTGAGTCATCGGGTCTAATAAAGCATTCCACCCGCTAATGGTGGAGAAGGCTACTGTACAGTCCGGGCCCTCCTACGCTAACGAACAAAAAGTGGATCATTTCAATGTTGCTCTTGAAGTACGTGATGATCATAACTCACTTTGATCGCTTTTGCTCATCTTCGTTTAGCTCTATACGAAAGCATATGATCTGTTCAAAACCCACTCAGCCGTCGACGGGACCTCTCAGAGCAAGGGGACGAGGCTTACCTTCTTTGTAGCATCCAAGATAGCTGAAGTCTATTGCTTGAAGGGGGAAAATGAATTGGCGATGAAATTTCTCTCCCGAATAGCAAGGTCATACCGATCGGAACTCTTCACCCCTCTCTTACGGAAAACGCTTCGGATCTGGTTGCAGGCCTCTCAGAGTGCGGGGGATGTAGAATCAGGCGTGAAGGTTCTCCTCGAGATGATTAGCAGGCAGCAAGACAGGCCGGAGTTATCGACCGAGAAAGATGTTATACCCACCGGTGAACTCATCGAAGATTTAATGGTCATCCTGAAGGTGAAATGGTTACCATGAATATTTACTCAAGATACTGAAACTCCAAAGAGCACCTCACCCTCTGTATCGCCCTTTGCGGTGGACCCCGTTTTCACAGCGTCACTTTGTATGTTTCTTCGTTCAATTTCATTCTTCAATTCCGTTCACATCATGAAGTTCGGTCGTCAATCACATTCTATCATCCTCAAGTCCACATCGACGGCCTTGCACCATTCCAAATTCTCATCGAACCTCGTCCTGGTGTAGATTTGTCAGCAATTCCATTCGAGTCATTGTCATTAGAGCTCGTTTGCTCCCCGTCTTCTCAGGGAGCCCAACCAGTGACCAAAATTGCTCGAATTCGCCACACATCTTCATCAGCAGATAATGCTCCTCTGCGACATGTCCCTCTGTCCGTAATCTCGTTCGAAGACGACGGACAAAATGATTTTGTCTGCAATGCAGATCTTTCATTTCCTAAAGATACTTCGGTACTGCTCTCAGGAAATGTCAGTAGTCATTTTACCGGTAAACTCGAGGTATGTATATTGACGAGTCCCCATTTTTTATCTACTCGGTCGAACTCACGAAGGGTATAGATCGTCAAAAGTACTTTCACTATCAAGGAAGGTAATTGGACAATCGACTGTCCAATCAACCTCAGCAATGGCAGGTTCTCGTCGCGTTGGTTTACGTCCCTCGAGCCCTTGAAGAGTCTGATACTCCCTCAAGAGGAACCTGCTGTTTGTGCGTAAGTTTATCTATCCCGACACGACCGTTGCAAGCATTAACGGACTTCAAACGCCTATAGATTCCATTATGAGCCGCATTCCCTTGGGTTGGAGCTTGTACATGAACCCGAAGCATACCTAGATGAAGAATTCAACATCTCCCTGGTCGTCACGAATGAAGACGATCGAGATTTTGAATGTTTCCTGGACGTTCTGCTACACCCTGCCGAAGAGACCGCTGGTAAGAGGGTTTTTTTCAGTCGTTGAGATCGTCGCGACTGATGGCGGCTGTTGTAGATAATACAATTTTGATTGACGATCAATCTTCTTCCAGCCTAATTCAGGGAGTTTCGTTTGGGATCCTGAGATCGGGAGAGAAGCAGGCCAAATCACTTGTCTTGCGATCTTCCGGTCCATCCGGTCCACGACTCCTTGATATTTCTGTCCGTTCCCAAGCGGTTCCCAGTGTGGACACTGAGGACGCTGATTCGTACGAGACCCTGAAAACTTTGACAGTGCCCACGAGCCACGCGATTGGCAATGTCTCCCGTGTTACGTATCATCGTGTGGAGGGCCGCCTCTGGAGTGACCTTAGCTTGTATGACCCCGAGGCATGGCATACTTTCTGCGAGGCACGCGTATGCACTACTTTGACCTGCGACGGGGAATCTATCGAGATTCTGAGTATCAAATTTGCATCTACCCAGGTAAATTGTCGATTTTATTCAAGGAGTCGGTTCATTCGGCCCGAGTTCTGATCTTGCAATAGGAGAATAGATATACCAAGGCCCAAGCTTGCTCCTTGGAGCCAGAAGACTTTCCACTCAGTAAGGTACTGCCCCTCATCGTGATCTATTAGCTGACTTGCCCTTAGCCTTGATGAAAAGCGATGAGTTCTCAATAATGTGTCCAGTATTATTATCACGCGGTCATGAAGAGCCTAGCGTCATTCCTTCAGCGGGGACATATGAAATCACTTGGCGAAGGTAAGCTTTACGACACGATCTCCTCAAGGAGGCATAGCTTAGCGGCTCGTACAGAACCGCTCCCGGATCAAAAGATAGTACCTCAATTATATCGATGCCTCTCTTTAATCCCCCATCCGATAATCTGGTGGCCTTGCTCCACGTGCCGCCTGTCGCCACGCTTCACCTGCCGTTCACTGCTCGCCTCAGCATTCAAAATGACAGCTTCGCTACGGCTGAGCTGAGTATTCAGATCGAACCATCCGAAAACTTTGTTGTGTCGGGTCTCCGAAGCGGTCGGTTATCTACATTAATTCCAGGGAACGGGACGTCCATGCTGTTCAACCTTATTCCGCTCACATGCGGACCGTCAAAAATCCCTCAAATCAAGGTTACGGATCACCGAAGGGTAAATACCCATATAGAGGGTGGTGATAGGAGAGAAGCACCCGAGGAAGACGTCGGAAGATCGGTTCGCGTTATCGATGCCCGTTCAGAAGGTAGACTGCAGGAAGAGCCAGATGAGGCAAGCTCAGAGAGTACCAGCGCCGAGAACGGAACACGAGATATCACAGTACTAGTAGTCCCTTAAATGATGATATACGGCGCCGCTTCGATCTGAATATCTTTGAGATAACAAAACAATTGATTGGGGATTTGAAGTGTTACAACTGAAAATGGGGAAAACGACGTGATTCATGACTGCGCAGGTACATATTTACTGGACGGGTACTCGAGACACAAATCGCTTATGTACGAAGGCGAGAGTCTCCTGCGTGCGTGCACGCTCTCTCTCACATAATTAGTGACCGCACTGTCGACCTCGAGTTCAACACGCAGCCGCCATGTTGGGAAGAAAACAAGACTTACCGTGGCTCCGTGGGTGTGGTTCTTGCAGGAGGCGCAAGCACAGGCGGCGCAGCTACCTGCACAGGCAACAGTTCCACATTTGCTAGGACGAGGGCATGAATACATGGTAGGCATCGGATGGACGATGAGAGACTACCTGCAGTTGGCGGCACAAGCACAAGCCATTGTTGATAGAGTGTTGGAGTTGGTAGAAGATTGGTGAGTGAGTTTAGGCGACCTGGTTGGTGTCTGGAGGAACTAATGGCCTCGAAATGCCCCTACTTATAGGCCAACAGATCCTGAAGCGTGACCATGGGTAACAGGAGGCTGATGCGCCGGCAGATTTGGGGTCCGCCCGCGTGGAGCTTGTGTCAAGTATCGGGTCCAGGAACATCTCTAAGTGGAACAATGCCAATCGCCTTCATCAAGATCCTTTACGTCAAAGACGGACGCATGTCCTGCTAATCTCAATACGAGGAGCTCGAGCCGTTGATTGCGATATAGGGGTGGCGCGGAGATAGGCACCATGGAATACCACCGGTGAGTGTATTCGATTGATCATATGGTACTGCATGATGAAGATATATGGGCATAGCTGCCGATATAGGCTCACACCACGGCCAATCTCTCGGAAACGGTCTGCCAAGCTGACAGCGCAAGCTCTCCGGATCCAGCTCTATCTTTAATTTTGGGGCGTCAGAACAATACGCGATATCAAGCGAGATAGGCGATGCGTGGTTTCGGATAGCTGTCGACTCCTAGATGGCCGTAGCAAGTCGTCAATCGGATAGGCGGGGCATCAGCGAGCGTTGTCAGAAGAAACCTGAATAACGAGTTCCCAGACGCGTCTTCTTTCTCAATCTCATTTGTTCGATTCTCATGACAACAGGAACATCGCCAGCAATAAAGTACCTGAAACTGTGACTGAAATGCGAGAGACTAGCAGAGTTCGGCGGTCCGATGTTCGATGTCGGCAGTTGCCGACCAAGATATCTGCGCCAATTATTGTAGTCCATTAACGTGTTTATAAAATACCTCTGCCAACGAATGCCTGAAGACTTTCCGTGCCTTGATCGGGCTGTTCAACCGCATTAAATAGGCGAAGAGAACCGATATGTCCCTTACGAAGTGCCTGTCATCTGACCTCCCCACAACGAATTTGCCGGTCACATCGCCTCAGAATCCGAGTCATCTTCGATTTGGTGACGAGAGGATAGCTCGAGATAGATTCATGGAGGAAAGAGAGCTGGGAGACGAGTTGCTGCATCAGAAGTCCGCTGAAAAAAAAAAGAAAAAACCTAAATGAGGAGCATTGCTGCTTCTGCCATACGAACAATCCTTAGCGTATCTCTTCTGGGGCCGCGTTGCCGCCGATCCCTGTCCGAGGCGATATTAAAATATTACTCCGCAAGGTCAACACGCATTTGCATGCTTGGGAGCCGCGCTTCCTTGCCGTTAAACCTTTATACCATAAATGGCACTCACTCATGTTTCACTTTCGACATGACTCCCTTTCAATTATACGGTAATTCTTTTCTTCTAGGAGCGTGAGTTGACATCTTGCCGCTGCGGATAGGTGCTACTCCCGCCCGTCAATTCTGATGGCCTCCTAAAAACCACGCAGAGGCCATCTGGTCGTGTGCGTTCCGTAAGAGTCAGGCATCTTCAATAGAGGAGTGGGAAGCGGACAGCGGTACTAACTTGTCGAACTGGTTGATTGGACTCGTCTCATCGCCTGTCAGACTGCGGGAAAAAAGAAACGCGGCCGTAAATCAAGAACACGATGTCATTCTCCGCATGGTTTCCGGCAGTGTCAAACTTTTGAGCCCTTAAAATGCGCGGTCAATACCAGTCACTGAACGTGATATGTCTCAATCTCACAGAGTGAAAATGTTGCGTCACAGACTTGTACAGTAATTATGTTGCTTTGGGGGGCAAACCGCTTCACACAGTCAGCCTGGCGCTGCTACAGAAGACGTTGAGTACAACGTGTGAAAATATGATACACACCAGCACTTTCAAGAGTCTTCACTAAGTAAAACGAGATCCAAGTTGAAAGGTCTTGCTTCGGCACTGGACCAAACAGTTGGAAGCACGATTCTTTCGAGGGACACTTCGTTTGTGAGGGAATTCAGCATCCATTCTCGACCTTCGGCCGCTAAGCAACCGTGACCGTTCAAATTGTCCGCGAAATGCTACAGTACGGAGCTCGGTCACGGGCCGCTCTGTTTGATCGCTGAACGTGCTGTCATTCGATCAAAGGACTTCAGCATCGCACGAAGAGAATATCAAGAGGCCATCAGTTTTGTTCATATCATGATCAACGAATAAATTACTCACATCCTGGTTCTTCCGTTTGTTCAGAAGATATCACAAGCAACAGTATTTCGACGGAGTGACTCGGCTTGATGGCGGAGACGGCAGTAGCTGATCCTATATTTGGGGATTCTCGGCGTGATGGAATGAAACGTCTGTAGACATCCACTCTGGAGATACATTCCGAGGCTATCGATGTTACGCTGATGTGAAATGCGGCAGCCAACCGCTGCTGAGCCATATTTACCTTCATTTACTGTGACGAATGTTCCGCATCCGGTCGCTTTTCTCGCCGCTTTTGCTGCACCAGATCCTGGAACTGATGTGATTTTCGATATTGTCGCAAGATCCTCCTTGGACGCTCAGCTTCTGTCTATGTATCTGAAATGAGAGTGCCAGTACCAGTGAGTTGAGGGAGTTGAATGAGTTTCGGGTCGCCGCCCGTAACAGCCGAAAAGATCATATTTAGGTTTCGGCATCCCGGCAAGTACCAACGCCATGGGAACGGGGCCGTGGCCATGGCTGACCCTCTAACGCGTTGCCTCTCCTTGTTCATCATCTACAACGACAACCAGTATCTGATCCTTTCCTCTCCTTTCTTCATTGCTCTCCTTTACCCGCAGGTCGGAACTAATCATTCAATCCGTTCCCCAGATACGCGCAGGACGTTCAGCATTCAGCAGAGACTACTTGGTTTCTCTCCCGTCCTGCTATTCCCAGTTTCATAATGGCTTCTAGAGGCGGGCGCGACTCTGGATTCGACTTCAAAGACAGAGGCTTCGATAATGACGAGCAGCCACCAGACTATGCCCTCGGTGGTGGAGGTGGAGGCGCTAACCTTCATCGTAACAAAACCGAAAGACTTCGTCTTCAAGGCATAATGCGTTCCACCACGGTCAAGGGAAAAGCACCCCCTGTCGTTGAAAAGCCTACGACGCTGAAGCAGCGTTGGGACCTATGGATGATAAATGAGGGTGGAAAGAGGATCGTCTTCTTCGTCTGGATCTTCTTGCACATCCTCGTCTACGTCTTTGGCTTTCTCAACTACCAATTGAAGGACAATCTCAATACTGCCCGTTCGATTTTTGGTATCACTTATCGTACGTCACCTGGGTATTTCTGTATTTTAACAGAAACTGACTGTAGCATCTCAGCCATCGCTCGTGCAGCTGCGCTAGTCCTTCACGTTGATGTGGCATTAATTTTACTCCCCGTCTGCCGTAACTTCATCTCTCTTCTTCGTCGAACACCTCTCAACGACTTCATTCCCTTCGACGACAACATCACCTTCCACAAAGCCACTGCATGGTCCATGGTCTTCTTTACCGCCGTCCATATCCTGGCACACATGGTCAATTTCACACGGCTTGCCCTCGCCGACACCTCCGCAACGACCGCGGGAGCGAAAGTAGGCGCATTCTTGGCCGCGAACTTCGCGACTGGGCCGGGTGCCACGGGATGGATCATGACCGTTGCACTCGGCATCATGGTCTGGTTTGCGATGGAGAAACGTCGCCGTGCCAAATTCGAGCGATTTTGGTATTCGCATCATCTCTTCATCATTTTCTTCATTTGCTGGCAACTCCACGGCATGTTCTGCATGATCCAGCCAGATCGCCCGCCGTACTGTTCATTCAACCAGATCGGTGTCTTCTGGAAGTATTGGCTCGTCGGAGGACTCATATTCGTCTATGAGCGTATCCTTCGAGAAGTCCGTTCTAGACACCGAACCTATGTCTCCAAAGTTATCCAGCATCCCTCGAAAGTCGTCGAAGTCCAGATTAAGAAGGATCATACCAAAACACAAGCGGGCCAATACATCTTCCTCAGTTGTCCGGATGTGTCATATTTCCAATGGCATCCATTCACTCTGACGAGCGCTCCGGAAGAGGACTATATCTCAGTCCATATTCGAGTTGTCGGTGACTTCACGGGCGCATTCGCAAAGGCCCTGGGATGCGACTTCGATTCCAAAGAATCCAAGGAGACGAAAATTGTCGGGACCCGGGAGAATCCTCCACTGAACCGTACTCTGCCCCGTGTGATGGTTGACGGCCCGTTTGGCAGTGCCAGTGAAGACTTTTTGAAGTATGAGGCTGTTCTCCTTGTCGGAGCTGGTATTGGTGTCACACCGTTTGCATCGTGAGCATCTGTGAAGCTTGCGCCTTTGTCTCAAACTCACTCTCCGTACAGGATCCTAAAGTCTATATGGTATCGCATGAACAACTTCAATGACTCTAAACCGACCAGATTGTCGAAGGTGTGCTTCGCGAGTTTGCGACCCGCTTTCTGGAACTAATTACTCCATAGGTCTACTTCACCTGGGTCATCCGTGATTTTGGTACCGCGGAGTGGTTCCACTCGTTGCTCCACGCTATCGAAGAACAGGATACACAAAACCGCATTGAAATTAATATATACCTGACGGCTAAAATCAAGGAGGATGACATGACTAACATCATGGTAAGGAAGTCAATGACCCAAGTATTGTTTCTAAGTTAATCTCCTATTATTCCAGGTGTCTGACGTTGGCGCGGAGAAAGATGCAATTACGTCTCTTCGTGCTCCTACTCACTTTGGAAGACCGAATTGGGACCGCATCTTCCCTTCTATCGCTGAACATCATCCGGATACTGACGTTGGAGTGGTGAGTCTTGATTTTACGTCGAGCATCATTGTTATTCATCTTGCGTACAGTTCTTCTGTGGACCCGCAGTCCTCTCCAAGACCTTGCATCAAATGTCGAATAAATATTCTAAGCCCAAGGGAACCCGCTTCTTCTTCGGAAAGGAGAACTTCTAAACAATTAGGTTGAAGGTGGCGCCTGTAAGATGTATGTTGGTTGGTCAGGATCGTATGTAAGGCTCTGTTCGTGGGTTAAACATGTAAAGCTGGCTTTTACGGTAATTTGCGCAATCCACGCCAGATAACCGTTGCATGATTCTGCATTCTCGAGATGCAGCGCGAACCTTGATCAATGAAACACACTGGGGAACACATGTAGTACAAGTACAATGTAGAAAATATAATGGGTTTAAGGATTGCTTATGTCATGCTTCAGGCCCATGAACGTTCTCGCTATTTCGCTGGTCTCAATGTCTCATTAACGTCTGGAAAATGGCCTACGGCCATGCAGGAAGCAGAGAAGGCTTTTTTGTCTGCCTTAAAAAGATCGATGGGGGCGTTTATGCAGAGGAGAAAGGTATCGGACAAAACTTCGTCCGGCCTCCTCGTAAGGTCAAGATACGTGTAGAAATTCCGATAATCGGGCACCATCAGATTCTTGGTCAAGGTCCTTTGCCTTGAAGAAAATCGAAAGAGCAATGCGATGATTATAGCCGAGAAGTGCAAACGCGACAAAGCGATCTGATAAATGGGCAAGGAAAGGGGGCCAAAGGAACGGAATTAGTACATCTCCAGGCTCATTCCATCGTTGATCTCGTAGTCTCCCAGCGTTATGTGATCCTTGTAGATGGTGTACCTGCCCCAGAGATCAGAGACGATCTTCCACGAGAAACTATGTCTTGTGCGCACCATTTCTTGAGCTGGATCTTACTGGCATCCGTGCCTGTTTGTGCAGCGATAAGCTTCTTGAGATCTCCCACAGTATCCTCGGGGCTGCATTTCACTCGAACTGTAGAATATGGCGAAGATCTTAGTGAACTTATCCTTCACAGTTCTTTATGCAACAGACCTTTGCGGCCCAGCCGGTCATTAGCAATTACCTGGGGGAAACATTTAGATGGTATTTCAATAATCAGTCAGAATATGAGCCCACTTCAATGAGACCCATTGTAACTCAGATGGTCTGAAAGAGAAAGAGGATAGAAAATCGAGTCAAGTGGACAAATGTGTTCATCGTCGGTGCCAAGCACCGAATGCCGAATTAGCGCCTGCGCACACTGCGGGAAGGCAGGTGGACGAACTTTTTTGTTCATTGGCGATCCATGACATCCTCTGAGAAACCAGGAATATATATTTATATATTTGAACCGAACGGGAGAAGAATTGCGACAATGATAATACAGTGTTTATCCGGCTAGTCGCTTGATTGTCCACTAAGCTTTGAACTTGTACTTCAACTGACAAAGGAAGTCATACTCTGCATTGAACACAGCCTTATCGATGAAGAAATCATCTCCTCCGGCCAAGCAGAAGTCCCATGAAGTTCCTAATGCATTTGTGAGCTTGTCGATAAGGCCTTGCATCGAAAGCTTCTTCAAGCCCGCATCTACATCGTTGAAGAAAGTCTTTACGTCGCCTTCTCGGAGCCAGGCTTCATCAGAACCGCTGTTGATGACGGGGGTGATCTTCTCTGGGATGGATTTGATGATTAGCTCTCCGTCATGGACGCCATCGAATACAAGAGCGACATTCCATGTGCCTTCGACCCATCCGCTGCGACGATCGTTAGCAACAGACCACCCAGCGAAGAAAGAGTAGAGCTTACGTAGATCGAGGAAGATCGACGTGTGCATATAAGTCAACACGAGTCTTTCCAAAGAGCTGGACGTCGCTTTGACCGGAAGAGTTGAACCCTTCACGCAGGAACATCCAATTCTTCGTATCGCCTGCATCCAGATAAGTACCGAGGAATGTAAGTCAAACGAAACCTCATCTACCTGACATCCAGACCCTGAAGAGCCCATGATCGTCGTCTTTCTTATCATACTTGGCATACTTATACCACTGGCCCTTGGCGTCTCCAACTTTCTTCTTGATCTCTCCATCGACTTCGTCCGCCGAACAAGCTGTCCACTTGATATCCGAGTCATTTGCCGTACTCCATCCCAGATGGCCTTTCAGAATGCGACCGATCTTCAAGAAGTTGTCGGGATCCGACTTCCAATACGCCTGGTCGACAATCCAGGTGGATTTGCGATTAAAATCGGCAAGGTAGGGGAGCAGCCATCCATCACGGAATATGGATTTGGATAGTGCGACGGTCCCGTCGTAACCCTCGGCGTCCTTACTGGCAGGCGGGACAACCCAGTTAGCCTATGAATATATAAGTAATCTGGTGTAGAGGTTCTGAGGGACAACGAACGGATATCGGGAGTAGCTCCCTCGGCATCGGATTTCCGCCTGTCATCTGCAGATAGACGATCATAGTGTTCTCTCCTACGTTTCCACGATCCGCAGGACCCGTTACGTATGGTAAGGTCTGGAAGTTGAGGTCGGTCGGAGGAAGAGTTGGTACAGCATATTGTCCCTGGGGTTTCTTGACTTTCGGCAAGTAATGAATGACGGAAGAGTTGTCTTTGTTTGCGAGCTCGAGGAAATATTGTGTCATGAGGAGATTCCAGTATGACATTGCATAATTGTAGTTCTTGTCTTTGGGTATGTCGATCTTGCTTCGCGAAGCGTCATACTTTGAAATATTGGCACCTGGCACCATGTCAATGTCATATATAAGAAGGGAAGGATATGTGCGACGAACTGGTAAAATCGATCAATAGCTGTTGTACGCTGTAATCGTCAAGCTTCTTCAGTTTTGCTTTGACGTTGTCTGGGAGTTGGGTGAAAGAAGCGGATTCAAGCGCGAGATCGACGCTCAAGGCCAGCACCCAGTCTTTGATTTCGCAGCTTGCTTCTCTGATACGATCGTTAATTTGGAGAAACGTTACGAGTAAAAGATAACACTCACTGTGCGCTTCGTCCTTGTCCGATCCAATAATTTAGTTTACCGCTCTAAGGGGAGCGAGTCCAATTAGGCCTGGGACCACGACGGAAAAGCCAAACTAACCTTGAGATATATAAAGTAATATGCGGATCGGTCTAAGATGCATAGGTGAGAAACGAGTCTATGAGACATAAGTAGATTTGGACGTACTCTGGGTTCCGATCTGTAGTTCAATCTTGGGTGCGTCTAAAGTAGCTTCCAGACCGCCATAATCATCACCTTCGAGCTTCACCGAGATTTTTTGAAGGGTCTTGTTGACTTTGTACATCAGCGAAAGCTGGTGATTGATGGCCTTCTGAGATATGACTGTGATTTGATCATAGCTGTAGATTTTGGTCGAAGAAATGCGTTCAGCAGTCATGACAAAAGACAAAGGATTGGGAAACTGGGTCGATTGGGAGATTCGTTCACGTCGAATAACCAGCGGGCCAGCCTACTTATGAACATTGTCGATCGCCGGAGGAGAATAAAATGCCGTCCTTATGGTGCCTGGCAGAAGTGACACAGAGTCGATATAGCATCTCGAGCTTTATTCGTCGTATCATACGTCCGGTCTGGCAGAAATCCCGAGATGCCTTGTTTCCATGACCCGAACAGAATTTTGGGCAGCCTAGAACGCATCAAAAATAGGATGAAAATGCAACAACAATCATTTTGTGGCCGGTCCGCGAGGCATGATATCGATCCTCTGAGATCGCGTGATGGACGGCCAGGCTTTCAGTCCGGGAAGTGCCTGGTGAAGAGAATATTCCGGGTGCGATTAAATAGCAAAAGGCGGCCCTGATCGACAGGCCGAACTTGAACGAGGTCAGGAACAGAACACTATCTTCGACATTTTCCTGCCTGTTCCTGTAGCCCGATTAGGAAGAGAGACAAGTTGAAGCGTTAGCCACGTGTCAGCCGGATCAGGTGTTTCGGAAACTCCTGCCGCTGGACCTTGTGCCTGACCCAACCTGAGGCCTTTTCTTGCATCCATATCGAATTTCCGGATATATTCTCGTACATTACTATCGGCCTGTTCTTCATCCCGGATCGATCATTTTCAAGCTGTCTTTGATCTAGGGTCTTGTACTCTCTTTTATCCGACACGAGGAAAAATCAGGGCAGTAAATTATGCCGCGCAAGCCAGAGGCACGATTCAAATGCCATAGCTTGCTAATAGCATAATAATGGATCGACAAGCCTTCTATCGTCGACTTTCTTTCCATCCATACCTTCCACTCGCCCACCATGAGCAATATTCACGTCGACAGTGAGCTTATGCTCCACATGATGCCAGCGCAGGCCATCACTACTGCCAGGCGTTTCACCGCTGTGCATGATGAGGCACATCGTCCTCTGTTATTCTCTCTATCTTCGACTGGACGATTTCTCGCTATCAAATCCGACGGACAAGGAAATCACCTCATCGTTAATTTCAGCGATGTGCTCGGCATCTCTGACGTCGCGGAAGCTTTCGCGGTGACTCAAAGCACCACTGAAGACGACGCCTTATTCGTGGCATTCGCGACTAAGAGCGGGACGAATACCAGCAATCTCCATGTGCTGTCGCCACTGTCACCGAAGGACCTCGATCTCCCGGCAGCAGAGCTCAAGAAGAAGTTACTACGTTCCACCGGGCAGCCCCAGAATGCACATATCGCTCAGCTTCACCTCGTACGTACGGTTATTAAACCCTGACATTTCCAATTAATGTGATCTCCTCAGAATGCTTCAACCGATGGATCTTACCCCCTCCTCGTCGCCATCTACACTGATCAGAATAAGAATCTGAACATTTCCCGCATAGCCATTACATCCACCAGTTGGACATGGACGACCGATTTACGTATCCCTGAGCTCGCCAAGGGCTTCATTGGCATGGCAGCTGGCAAACTCGCAATCGGTGACGGGGTCTTCGTTCTATACACCGTTGCCGGAAAACTTTCCCTGGTGTTCTCAACCACGGAACCCGGGCAAAAGACGACCGTCGATCTAAAATTCCCTCCTTGTAAGTACAATCGCAAATATCATGAAACAGACCCTGATTATCCTTGCAGCTGCCACGCCCGGAAGTATCGCTACCTTCCTCGACGATGACGGCTTCTCGAACGTCCTAGTAGCAGGAGGCGGACTCTATCACTTCAGTGCCGACGATGCGATGGACTCCGGAACTATTGCCACTCAGCTCTCTCGCGACAAACTACTGGATGGTCAGGTCGAGAACCTCTTTGTGGCTCAAAGCGGAGCAGACTTCACCGCATGGTGGGAGACTAAAGATCATAATTTGGCCTTCCACAGAGGGAAGAATGACGGATCGCTCATCGGCACAGCCGTGCCTCTCCTGTCTTCTGGTGCCAATGCCGAATTTGCACCCCTCCTGGATCCGGCGTCGAAATCTCAACAGCTCGTTGTGATGGACGACAACTTCAACCTGACCGTCTACGAGCAGTCGTACGAAACGCGCATGTGGAATAAGACCCCCCTCCTTGTTCGACAATATACCGAGATGACAG
Organism: Sistotremastrum suecicum HHB10207 ss-3; assembly: GCA_001632355.1. Classification (NCBI taxonomy): domain Eukaryota; kingdom Fungi; phylum Basidiomycota; class Agaricomycetes; order Sistotremastrales; family Sistotremastraceae; genus Sistotremastrum; species Sistotremastrum suecicum. Next base: position 33,406 of record KV428148.1, read on the forward strand.
AAATTTCAGCCTTTGTTAGTCGTATCAAGATTACGACCGACAAGAATTGGCCACGAGGAAATACTCCCTTCATATTGTCCAGCACTGCTTGGGTGACGGTGCTCGTCAATGGCACTCAGTATTCTGTTGGAACCGCCGGGACGAAAGTTATGACGGATGCAAGCGGAGTTATCACGTTGATAGTCCCATCTCAGGACCTTACATGCTATACGTTCACGCTGAAGGATTGGTCCGCTAAATCCAATGGCCTTCCCAAGGAAGGCTTCTCCTTCGATCCTTCGAAGAAGGTGCAGGATCGTTTAGCCTCTATCAAATCTGGAGACGACATCCGCAACATGAAGACTTCGGATGGAAAGCCTATCCTCGAAGGCTCCAGCGCATCCAAAGAAGACGTCGATAAAGCAGGAAAAGCGATAGGCGCTATGCATTCCGCCATGAACAAGGGGACCGTCGACGGGCCGTCCTCTGCCACAACGAAGCGTGCTGTAGCGAATTCCGGAGTCGTCAGAACACATTCATGGGATTTCTTCGAGTGGGTGGAGCAGAGCGCAGCAGTGGTTGCAGATTGGTTCTTGGAGCAAGTCGGAGACGTGTGGCATTTCGTTGTCGACCTTGCTGGCGAGGTGTGGCAATTTGTCATCGACTCCATCGATGCTATTGCCAAAGCCGTGACGTTCGTTTTCGAACTGTTGCAGATAGGGTGGAAGAAGTTGGTCGACGTGGTCGGCTTCATCTTCAACTGGGAAGACATCAAGCACACGCGAGACTCGATCAAATCCATGTTCAACGCCGGTTTCGACTTCGGTTCCCAATGGTTGCTCAATCATCGAACGAATGTCGAAACTTTCTTCGACGAGCTCGAGACGAAAGCTTTACTCGCATTGAAAGTCAAGTTCCCCAAAGGTGGCATGGATCGGCCGCAGGGGCCGGAGTTGTTGAACGACCTCAAGGACAGCAAGAAGCAGAAGACGACGGAATCAGCACCTGCCAACATGGGAACTTATTATTTCGAGCAAGCGAAGAAGGCCGAGGGGGTCGATCTCAGCCTTGAAGAGGGCATTCTGGATCTTTACGAGAAAGTGCTTTCTCCAGCTCTCGCTGAGGTCGATGCCCGAGCCAAGAGTATGGCGACTATCATTGTTGACCTCTACAGCAAGAATCACAATATATCGATTTCCGAGATCTTCCGAGAATTGGGTCCAGATCTCATCAAACTCTTTGTCGGGATTATCAAGAGAATCGTGACTGGGCTGATGAGCATCACATCCATCATCGTCAAATTAATCAAGAAGGGCGTTAACTCTCATGTCAAGATTCCCATCATCACTCCTCTTATGACGAAGCTCGAATTCAAAGAGTTCGATTTCTCGTGGCTCGATGCTATCACCATCGTTCTTGCCATCCCTGTAACTATCATTGCCAAGACTATCACCGGCAAAGCTCCCACCCGTATCCAGAACTTCGACTATGCTGCAATGATCGATGGCCGGCTGGACAGACCTTCCTTACTCGCTTTCAACGAACTTGCCCAATATCTTGACATCACTTACGCCAATCTCAATGTCCTCATTAAAACCGTACAAATAATGACCGCCGAAGCTCCCAAACCTCCAGCCTTCAGCCTCGGCACCTTCGTGCTCGACATCATAGTCAAGATCGCAACTTTCCCGTACGACAAAGAAAGCCCGGGGCGTGATTATCGGTGAGTAGCAACGCGTTAATAATTAATGGCTTCCAATCTGACTCGTTCAGTATTTACGCTTGGAGTGTTCTGACCGCAAACGTAGTAACGCGATCTGCTTTCCTGGCTCTCGGTCTTCCAGGGGTCGAGAAAATCATCGCCGTCGGCGACATACTCGTCGTACTCGTCACGTTCGGCCTGACGCAAGCCGTACATCACGCACAGCTCAACGAAGAATGGAAAGACAAGGATGAAGCTGTGACGGGATTGTCAATCACGTCATCCGTTTTCACGCTCGTGAGCGATCTCTCAACGGCCTACGGTATCATTACACCAGATCCTGCCGAGAAAGCGGTCGCGGCCGTCATCACTGCCGGAGGCAAAGCATGTGTCGCGGTAATCAAGACTGGAAAGAGCGCGATTGTGATTCATCAGAAACAGTACGCCTTCATTGAGAGCGGGATTTGAGGATTCGATTGATGGGGTCGGGGACATCCATGTATCACTCGTTGGTAGCACCGCGTTTGTTGCGCGGGATTGCATAGCTTGTCGCCTTAGCCTTGTTCGAACGACCAACATTAGCACCAGCTAGTTCGAGAAGACACACATCGTAAAGCCAAAGTAATTTGCATTATCTGTATTAAATACGATGTCTGGTATATCGATGTAAAATGTTAAAGAAGATGGGTCACGAGTCATTAGTACAACGTTTAATGGCATATCAAGATAAGCAGCCGAGAGCCACAGTTCCGTTGAGCTGAAGCACCGCAGGCAGTGCTACGAGAAATAGGATGCAAGGCAGCAGGCGGGAAGAAAAGGGGTCATGATCTCGAAGTCAGCTGTCGATGCTCGTCCTCGCCGGAGGATCGAGGCAGTGACACCTGCGTGTTCCGAGACACAGAGCTTTCCAATCTTGGGGGACTCGGTGGACTGCGGGTACTCGAAGTTTGTGGCAATGTCGTCTTCTCGTGCCGCCATGGGTGTATGGTTTCGCGGGTTTGACGCGCGTCGATCCATTTGAGGATCTGACAGCAGTGATCAGCCCGCATTTCGTTGTATCAAATATTCGGATTCACTGACCAAATTGAAGATAATCTGAACCAATAGCAGGCCGGCGAACGAAGGGACTCTGAAGACGTGTCAGTTTCTGTAGCATCCGTATTCGGGGACACGTACATCCACTCCAGGTTGGGGAAATTCCAAATGACAGGGACGGACAGGTCAGGGACGTCGGTTACAGAGTTGCCGGCCTGGTCAGGGACAGGGGATTCATCAAGACCGATATTGATGAGGGCTACCAGTGTATAGCCAACGCCTAGCACGAACATGGATATAATACGGGCCCAGCGGAGCTTCCCTGTCGTAGAGAATATTTACTATACTATGTTTTAGAACGGCGAGATTACGTACCATACGGCCACTGTTTGACCAGATTGAGAATCGCAATCATGATTAGGCTTCCACCCTATGCTCCGCATGAGCCTCTTGTATAGTTGGGAAGAAGTATAGACGCACTGCCACGGGGAAGAACCACCGCGTCGCATCAGATCGAGACCGCGAAAGGCTGAGTACAATCGCATGGAGGTTTTTTTCGTCAGTTGAAGTTGCATTTTGCTGCGTGAGGAAGTTCTGGACACGGATGGCCAGAGGATCATCGCCTTCAGGATATGCATCGAATTCCTAGCGTAATTTATTTGAACAGCAGGACTACCACGAGTGGGATGAACACACTTGAAATGTCACGACGATGACTTGCAACACGTCTTGGAACAGGAGCAAAAAAGCAGGGCCCGCAGACCGATCCCGCAGTGCTTCATTGACGTCATTGAGGAATCCTTGGAAAGGGAGGCCCAGCTTCCTGAAAGCATCTTGTGCTCGCGGGTACTGCGAGGGGTCAAGTTGTAGATTCGACGAGTTCGTACCGCTGACGACATTGCTGAACAGCGTAACGATATCAGCCATAGCGCGCATGAGGCTCTGAACCAGTTTAAAGATCGGTCCTGCGGATCTTGATCATAGTACCTACGACATATTGGAGTAATAGAGCACAACCTGCGGATAGACTAAGCGATAAGGCTTTATATGTGCCACAAAGGTGCAACGTACTCAGGATAGTTATCATTAAGCAGATCAGAAATAGGGAATGTAGGAAGAACCACGTGAGAAGGCGCCTGTTGCCATAGTGGAATGGCTGGTGGTTCCCTTCAAAGTACAAGGCGAATTCCCCGACAATGATAATAGCACCGCAGAGGTCCCATCCGACGTTGCGTGCACCAAATGACAATGTGCCCACAAGATACTTTAGGCCACCGGTGACATTATCGAGCCCTGCATGACGATACTATGTAAGCCACAGAACAGCCGAATGATAAAGATCGCTAACCTGTTCCAAGAATTATCGTGAAGAATCCCGAAGCTCGCTCATAGATTATCGCCGAGGAATACAAAGTATGTTGGGCGAAGTCTGAGTTGATGAAGTGGATGGAAAGCTCCAAGGCGATCGGAAAATACCACAGCACTATTCGGGCTATATTTGCTCCTTTGCTTTGAGTATCTGGGTCGGTCCGCTGCATGATCCCGAAGGCAACCAGGTAGCAGGCTGTTGATACGGACAACACCCCCATGTGGCGGTACAAGCCGCGACGAAGAGAGGGCAGTTTTTGATGGGAATAGAGGAACACTACAGGAAATTGGTTCAGCTCCGGTTAGAAGAAAGATAGTCACGCTACATACCGACAAAGTACTGTAGAAGTAGGACGAGTCTACTGAGCGCCAGGACTAGCGAGATCCCGCGGGCTCCAAGGATAGGTAGCCTCTCGGCTCGATAATTTTGGACACTCGAGACGCCCGGAACTGTGAAGTTGAGGGTAAGCCCGACATCACTCGAACTGGCATTGATATCCGAGGCAGGAGCAAGTCCGGCTGCAATCTCGAAGTCTTTGGTGAACGCCGAGAGGGTCCCGAATATCAGGAGGTTGAGAAAAGCAACAAATCGATGGATCCAATCGTTCTTATGAAAGTGCATGTTGTAGGCGACTTGGCTCGCCCATATCCACCACACCAAGACAAAGAATGCTATGAAAGACGTCATAGCCTAAGGATGATGTTAAGCTGCCTGAAAAGGCCGAGAAGGGAGGCTCACTTCTCCTGATAGAATGGGAGTGTTTTCTCTGGAATGACATCGATTGAGCGACAATCGCTTATAGTGTACTGCTCTACACATACGCCAGATTCTGCAGGGCGGTGGTCATAGCTAGTTCTAGAAGCTACGCGCGACGAGATTATTAGTGGCATCCAAATGCATACTCAAAGCACACACGATGCTAGTCCACGGGACTTGATCCGGGATTGGGAGGAGAGATTCATGGTTTGCACAACTAGTCGAGCCCTCGCGAAAGGGCGACTGGGTGAATGGCAAAATTTTAGATTCGTGCTCCTCTTTCACGCTGGACTCTTTTGAGCTGGGTTCAGGACTGTTAATCCCATCTCTCAAGGGACGAAGAACACGATAAACATGTTACTCACAGATCCTTCTCGACTCCCATCTTGTCTGCTTCATTGGGAGGCTCGGGTGGCATAGTGTGTCACTAGCGAATACGGGGAATAGTTTCACTTCTCATGGGCGACATTAATAGTGACTTCAAGGACTTGGCGAGATGAAGTCATGACTCGTTGCAGAGGGATCATCCAAGAAGACGCGGTATTCATTGTCGTCCGGTGGCGATTTGGAGCGAGCCTCCTGTTACACACTAGTTAGCGGCGGCGACCATCAACATCACAGGCAATCTCACTATGCTCCACCGCGTCGATTGCATCCCGCCGAGCGCAAGGGTGAAGACATTGGAAGTCCATGCGAATTTGCCAGTGGTCAAGTAGTCCAAAATGCAGTTTCCGGTACGCCTTCGGTCTCAAATCAGGGAGAATTCTAATTTGGCCAAAATTCTGTGATATCCACTGTGGAGGCTCCTAAAGAACTTGAAGGCCCACGACGAAGCTTCGAAAACAGAGTTGAGGAGCCACGGCGCTTGTTAAAGTCTTGCCGCTTAGTAAGCAGGGCTTTGCTTCCGCTGCTTCTTCAAAGTCGTCGGGGTTTTTGTACATGTGCTCGTCCAAACTTTTCCAATGAGTGATTCAGGGCCACTCACGCCAATTTATTGAATAACGTCGGGATTAATGGCGTCTGATCGGATTTATCGTCATCGAATGACAGAAAACGCAGACTAATCCCAGCATGATGATTGTTCTCTTCGCATTTCCACAAGCTCTTTTCACTGGCAGTCTATATCTTCTCTCGTCGTGAGTTCAATTTATCACTTATTTTCACCCCGTTCTTCATCTTTCACGAGCAGCTAAGACATTAGTAACCAACACCGGGATTTAGTAGCCCTTATAATAATCTCCGGCCCTTCCCCGTTTGTTTGTTTCTTCGCCACTGCATTCCCTCACGAGGACCATAGCATTTCACCAAAGTAACAGAGCCGCATTGACTCTCCGAAAAACTCACCTCGGATTTTTGACACACCGGGTCCATTCAGCACACTCGTGATAGGCTCTCGCCAAATTCCCGAGTTTTACATGTACGTTCTCAGGGCATCCGGCAACTAAACTACGCCCCGGATTCGCCATTGGGCTGTTCGTATTGAATTTGCCGTTCAAATCGGACGTAAATCGATACCCACGTTGATTCGCATGATAAGAGATGATTGAAATACAGGCCGTTCGTGTGCATCCACCGTATCTTGACTTCCCCCCGATATCTTCATCTGTCTTCTCTTTGTCTCATTCGCTGCTCTAGTACAAAGCCATGTCGCCCCCTGAAGGAGAGTATTACATCTATAATGATAGATTGAAGCAGTATCTCTGTGGAAACAACGGAGGATGTCTCACGGCCGACTACAAAGCGGCAGGCGTAAGTGATCCATCGACATATCGTGCGATCGACCGGTTAGCAGTCCTAACCTCAGTCATCGCGACAGACCTGGTACTTTGAGAAAGGCGATCCAGATAACTGGGGAAGTCATGCCGGCATCCGACAAGTCAGAGGGGGCGATCATCTCTACCTCACATTCGGTCAAGTGAGGAATCCCTAGCTTATTCCAGGCTGTGTGATCATGAGGCTAACGACGATCCGTCTTCAACAGCAAGGAGACTACGCTAATAAACCTCTCCCTAACCGATACTGTGCATTCGACTTGACCAATGGATATGCATATCATGAAGTATGGCCCGTGACTCCTCCTTATGACCGTAATCCCACTGGAAACAGTTACTTGTCAGTCATATTCCCTATTACCAACTGCTCCCGAGCATTTTCTGAGCGCATTATTCAGTATTACGTATAAGTCTCTTGATAAGACCAATGCCGGGACGAACTACGAGATTAAATTGCACCTCATCGGTGAGGCACATAACGCGGTATGGCGCTTTTAAAATCTACCATACATCCCGAAAGAATTCATTGGTTCTTAATATAGCTGAGATTGACTCCAAAGGAAGAAGAAGCCGATACTTGGCGATTCCTTCCTCCTCGTCGCAAGTGATTGCACATCCGGGACCTATAGCTATGAAGGATGATCATGTACCGATAGCGTAGTGAGTAGCCAGTAGATACCTAGGACAAATGAGAACATTTTCTCCCGTGATTTGACCAGTATTATATACTCCCGTATCACCTGCACCCGAGATAAATTTCGAATTCACCAAACAATGGCAGTTCCCTCATCGAACAATCCATCGCTTCCAAACACTAGCATTATAGACGATCATAACATAAAGAAATGACAACACCAACACGCCATATACTCCATATACTCGCGAAGTCAACAACGAATCACTTCCCCGCCTTCCCCCTCCTCTCCTTCCTCTTCCTCCCAATCAAACTCCCAATCCCACTCCCCACTTTCTTCTTCTCCGCATCAACCTTCTCAGATTTAACTTTCCTCTCTTTTCTCTCTCCCACCGACCTTGTAGGCCTAGGTCTAGTTTCGGCGGAGGGAGGGGGATCATCCCGCCGTGAGTGAGATTGAGAACGAGATTTATCAAATCGAGGACGTTTGGAGGGTCTTCCACCTTCGTCGGCTTCGTCAGCTTCGTGACGTTCTTCACGGTCTGCGCCATCAAGCATACTCTGCAAATCACAAATCATTAGCACCCCGCAAAAAAAAAAGAGGTGGGAGAATGGAAGAGAATGAAAGACATACTCTGCGTTTAACAGGCTTCGATCTCTCCTCCCTCTCCCCGTTTATCTTCTCCGCTCGTCTCTTGACAACTTGAATATTCTCAATCGAGAACTCAAGTATCATAGCTTTCCCTTTTTCCTCTTTCCCATCATTCTTCCCATTCGCTTCCGCCTCTTTCTCCTTCGCTTCAATCTACACGTCCAAAAATCAGCCCCAATCCCAATTCCCAATATCCCGAATTTCCCTTGCAGGAAAAGGAACAGCGAAAAAAAAAACTCACCGCATTCAACTCCTTAATCTTCTCCCGAATCTTCCCCAACCTCCTCTCAACCTCCTCCTTCTCTTCCCCTCCTCCCATCTTCCTAACCTCCTCGTCCCCCCTCTTAACACTCCCAACTAATTCATCCCTCCACCACCCCCTCATCATCCCTTCCATCCCTTTTCTTCCATTAAGTACGCGAAGAACACGAAGAGCATCGGCGTGTGTACGGAGTTCGAGGAATCCGTAGCCTTTTGAGCGGCCTTTGTTCTTCAATGATGAGGCTGTTTTTGCCTTTTTGGATGATGGGGTTTTTGAGGGAGAGCCTTCGACTGCGGTGGATGTGGATGTGGATGTGGATGTGGATGGAGTGGAGGAGAATGAGAGAATGAGAGGATCGATCCGCTCGGCCTGTCGGATAATTTTAGACTGTACAACAGCCGTAGGCCTCGTCGGCCTCGTCCATTTCTTCTTCTTCTTCCCCTCCCCTCCCTTTTCATTCCTTCCTTCCTCTTTCTTTCCTTCCCCTCCCTTCCCTGTTTCGTCCTCATCCGAATCATCAACATCCTTAGAAGCGTCGACGTCCCTAGAATTACCAGGCGCGGGGACGTCTTCTTCATCCACCGCAAGTTCCTCAACACTCAACCCCTCCCTCTCTCCCCCCCTAACACCCCTCTCAAACTCCCCCACCGCCCACCCTGCAACCCTCTTCAACACCCTCTCACTAACCCACACCGGTACCCTCCTCACACTCAATCTCGTCTTTGATATATAAAGTGATGGATTCGATTTGAGCAGCGCTCGTCGGGTGTTGAAGGATGTTACTCGTTCGTCTAGTTCGACGTTTGAAAGTGTCGCTGCGGCGGGGGTGTTGGGGAATATCACTGGGTGGTGGTTAGGTGGATTTGATTGGGGAGAATTTGAAGAAAAGGGGGGACGTACCGCCCTCTCGTAAAAGATATAAACACCGCTTATCCTCCTTCCTCCTCCCTCTCTCCCCCTCATCCCTCAACTCCCCCGCCCTCTCCCTACTAACCGCAAGACTAACATCAATAGTCCGTCCATGCAACACCAGCGCTCGCGAAAGTCCAGCCGACGGATCGGGCGTCAATATACTAGGCATCGCAAACGGATTCTTCTTTTGCGAGGAATCTCTTTGCAAATTTGAGAGTGAGAGACCGGTGGATTGGGATTTGAGTGAAGCGGCGAGGGAGAGGACGGATTGGGCGGAGGAGGGGGACCAGAAACATATGAATCCGGTTCCGCGGGGACGGGAGGTTGCGTGGTCGATTGTTATACGTGCGTAGCGTAGGGTTCCGAAGGGTTTGAATCTATTTGAGTCATCATTAGCAGCTGCTCGTCGACGTCTGGGGATGGGAGATGGAAGGGAGGGAGGGGGAAGGAGGGGACGTACAAATTTCGAAGTTCATCTTCTGTAGCTTCATAAGGCAGATTCCGAAGGAAAAGTGTCGTTCCGTCTTCAGGAGTAGGCAGAGACGGTCTTTTTGGTTCTTCGTCTTCTGCGTCCATATCTTCGTCTTCATCCTCGTCAGAAGAATCGAAATGAGAGTCGTTTGAGTCGTCTTCGGAAGCGTTGGAACCGGAATCAGAAGTGGATGCAGACGCAGAATCGCCTGCTTCCGAATCATCATCGTCCTCAACTTTCTCCTCCTCAGCATCAGCGTCCGCTTTCGCAACCTCCTTCTCCCACCTCTCCTTACTAATAGCCCAATCAACAGCAACGACCCTCCCCCCAAGCTCTTTCCCCCCCTCTCCCCCCTCCTCCCCGCCTTCTTCGCCGCCTCCAGCAGCTTTCAAAGCCCTCCTAAGCGCCCTCTTCCTCTCCTTCCTCTCCTTCTTCCCCGCCTCCCCACTCAGTGCAGAGTGAAGACCAGGTACGACGTTCATACCGTTCACAGCACTTATCGCGCGCTCTGCGTCTTTGCGGGATAGGAACCATATGAATGCGAAGCCTGTGCTTCTTTTTGGGGGGTCTTTGGGTGGAGTGTCGGGCGAAGCGGTGTCGGCGGGAGTGGAGGGGTCGGTGGCGGTGGCGGTGGCGGTGGTGGGGTCGGGGGCTGAGGTGGAGGTTGAGGTTGGGGGATTCGAGGTGGTTGGTGGCTTTGCAGTGGGGAGATGGACAGAATGGATAGGCCCATGAGGGAGGAACAAAGCTCTCAAATCCGCCTCAGTAATCTACCACACCACCACATCAATTAGTTCTAAGCTTCACCAACAAAAAAAAACAAAGACGCACATTCCAGGGTAGATTCCTTATAATAAGCCGACTACTCCGACTCGGTTCTACCTTCCCATTCGTTTTTGAGGTTGAGGTGATGGAAGGCTTGACGAGACCGTCGGCGCGTTTTTTGAGTGTGACGGAGAGGAGGGAGCCTTTGAATGTATGTGCGTGGAGGGATTGGGTGGCTTTTAGAGCTTGAGCGGGAGTTTCGAATAATGCGTGAGCTATTCTCTAGTCAGTTAACAATCAAGGGAAGAGGGCCTCCCTGTAGTCGGGGGACGTACCGAGAGAGGGATCGGAGGGGATTGGATATTCGATTGATTGGGCGCCGGGGCATTTACGGATTTTTTTCCAGAGATGTTTGGAGGAGATGGAGGAGTTGAGGCCTGAGATGACGATTGTGCGGACTGCGTTGGGGTCTTTCGTTATTCTCGGAACAGTCGTCTTCTTTTCCTTCTTCTCTCTAGGTTCTCCAGGAGTGTGCTAAACACCATCAGCTCCGTCCCCAAAGAAGAAAGAATTGAAAAACCTTTCCAGCCCACTCTCCTCGTAAATTTCTCCCGAGAATGTTAATCTCGCCTTTATCGAGCATTTCCATTGCCCGCTCTGCATCTTCCTTGATCGCAAAACCCACAAGTCCAACGCCTTTGCTGACTTTCTTCTCCTTGTCAAGAACGACGAATGCAGTCCTCACAGGCGCAATGTCCGAGAACAAAGTCTGCAAATCCGTCGACGTAGCAGCGAACGGCAAATTCGACACGAATATCGTTGACCTTTACATAAATCAGCCACACATAACGACAACTAAAGAGAATACGTACCCATGTTTCTCGTCCTCCATCTCGGTCTTCAAAACTTCGTGCTTCCGATCCGACGTCCGATCCTCGCAGCTCCTCCACGTCTTCAGGCTTTCCTTTGAGTAGAACGCAATGTCCTATCAAACATCCCACTCTCCCCCTCCTCTGCGTCACCCAATCCCAACTCACCCGCTCACAATGCCCGAACCACCCTCAACCCCCGTCTCCCCAAATCTAAACAACTACCAACGCTACACATCCTCTCCTCAACCTCCCCTGCCGCCCTCCCATCAACAACAAATTCCTCACAGCGGACAAGGACAAGGATACCCGAATCCGAATGTCCCGTATTATCAACCTTTTGCACCGGGTCTTCAATCTACGCCTTCGGCTCAAGGTCCTGGGCAAGGTCAGCCTCAGCAGGGTGGACCGGGGATTATGAGTCCTGGACAGGGATTTCCGATGCCTATGGGTGCTTTTGGGATCAACGACGCAACTGCTCAATTCGGTATGCAACTCGGTCAAAGCGCAGTAGCAGCCGGCCAAGAATACGTCCAGAAAAACGTACGTCCTCCCTTCCTCTCAATTTCCCGAATATTGACGAGAATACAGTTCGGCTCCTCAATCCCCTTCCCCCTCCTAAAACACCAATTCAACGTCTCAAACTCCTACGTCCTCCACAAACTCCGTATCCTCCTCTTCCCATGGCGTCACCGTCCCTGGTCCCGTCGTTCCCGTCGTTCAGAAGCAGGAATCCAAGAATGGCTCCCTCCGCGTGAAGATATCAATTCTCCAGATCTCTACATCCCCTGTGCGTCCTTTGATTTCTTCGTAAATTGTTGGTGCACTGACATGATGTGGGTAGCAATGGCACTAGTAACATACGTCCTCCTCTCCGCCGTCCTCACAGGCATCCAAGGCCGCTTCGACCCCCAAATCCTCGGCGCCGCATCCACAAAATCAATATTCGTAGTCATTGTCGAATTCCTCGTTGTGAAATTGGGGTGTTATCTGTTGAATATTCAGGGAGGGACGGTGATGGATGTTGCGGCTTATGGGGGGTATAAGTTTGTTGGGTATGTCTCTTTTCCGATGTTTCTTTGTTTCAAGGTTGGGAGTTTGAGGTGCTGATGGGTGATGGATTGTAGGATTATTCCAACGCTGTTAGCTACTGTTCTTAAATTCTCGCGGACGCTTTACTGGCTCGTCTTTCTCTACTCCTTCTGTGCCAACGCATTCTTCCTCGTAAGCCTCCCCTTCCTCTTTCCTCGACCCCAATATCCAACACCAAATCTTGCTATCCATCCCCCAACTCCCTTTCGCTATTTTGCCAATTTGCCATCTTGCCATGCTGACTGATCTTTTCCAAATAAAGTTACGTTCCCTCCGATACGTAATCCTCCCCGACCCATCCTCAACAGGAACAGTCCTATCCCAAGCTCAACGCGGACGGAGGATTGGTTTTCTGTTTATTATTGCTGTTAGTCAAGTTGTTTATATGCTTGTTTTGGTGAGGATATGAGCGAAAATTGGAGGAGGGGAGCTATTGGACGAGCCTTTGCAAATTTGGGAGGTGATGGGGGAGGTAAGTCGTTGCATTTGGTCTTGGAGGAGGAGCTCGAGACTGGTATTTAGGCGTAGTATATTAATACCGATGACTATGTTGATAGTAATGCGATGCTCGTGAAGCATTCCAGTTGGAGTTGTACAGATCTTGCCCAAGGCTTGAGATCATCGTCATGATCGTCGTATATGCGTATTACTTCGTACAGTAATCTTCGAATTCGTAAATGGCTCCATGTACATTCAAAGTCCCGAGCTTCTCAGCTGTTACCGCTATTGCCATTAATCCATATACGACGTCCAAGCTCTCATGCTCCTCGATCAATCTAATCTTGCCAGTGCAACGAATGGAAGAAGCTTCGTGGCTGTGCGATCGACATTAGAGCAGTGCAGTGTCAAAGCTCGGAAGGTTATTCGGTTACAACGGTTCTATCTCTTCTCCATCTGGCCATTCTCGTCAACGATAACTAGTTAACTGGAAGAAGTCCAAGGTTGATGGATGATGGAGATTATGTCAGCTTCCGTCCTCTCAGGACGTCCCTTTTAGCAATTCACCCTTTCCTTCAATTTCCCTGATCTTCGTTAATTCATCTCCCTGAACAAAAGGTCACCGGTCAACACTCGACTGGCCTCCACGAAATCTCGCTCAAACGACAGCTACAAGAGAAAGAGACAACGAGAAAGACCGAGGCTAGATCTCAAAGTTGGTCCTTGGTCTAATTAGAGACTGGCGGAGCCCGACGAGACGCACCGATGACCCGGTTACTTGATGGGAAACCGTTGCGGTGATCAGTCGCCATCACCGTATCCCGTATCCCGCTTTCGTAGCCATACCATCCCTCACTCTCTTTCACATCCTGAGCGGACGTACGCGTACGTCTTGTACTTGGGGCTTATATATACCCCTTGGGTCTCTCTTCGTTCCGGCTTCAAATTCTGGATTGTGGTGCTACGACCTGGGCTTGCTAGATTCTTGCCAGTGATTCTTGAGGCTGGGCTAGATAAGTGGAGCATCAATATCGTGAGTTTATTTCCTTTTCTTCTTCGATCAATGGATCGGTATTTATATTCATCACGAAGACTAGGCATTGCAAATCCGGAACACCCACACGACCGAGATTCTCCGCTTTTCGGTCTCTTCATAACATAACATACGCAACTCGTACCCGTACTCGCCTTGAAACCTTGAAACCTTGAGCCCGCCTTGCCAGGTCGATCTTTAAGAGCACTGCCATTCCGTTGCATCATATCCCATCACAGCTCCTATCGAATTTGGTCACGATCACGAGCGCTGAGCGCTTGGACATCAATCGACTTCGAACTCGGACTTGGAGACGGGAGAATTGACAGCGCCTCTTGTGTACCTCACTTCTAAGTTCTTGCGAGCGCTCGCCGTTCACGTACTGTCACCTCCCTACCACTGGGTGCTCTGGTCAATTCGGTAAACTTCCATCAGACGACGACGACGGACGGCAGACGGCAGACCAACGATGCCTAACCTCAGCACGGAACCAAAGAACGAGCCCAGGACGATGAGTGCTCTACACCTTTCCACACCGGCAACCAAAAAGAAAGGACTCGGACAAGTCCCAGCGACGAATGCCAACGTTCCATTCCACCCTCTCCTCTCATCCAAATCAATAATCCCATCCCTCTCAAACCCCCTCTCAAACCGCTTCTCCCACCACTCCTTCGCCAACCACCCCCAACCACCCTTCCCGCCCAATCACACCGCCAGTGAAAAAGTCGCAAAGAACGGAATATGGAGATCCCACTCCGCACAAGATCTCTCATCCCTAATCCGCGCTCGGGACCGAGGAGATTCATGGTCCTCCGAATACTCGAATGTATCGAATGTATCGAATGCGTCAAATCGGAGCGGGAGCATATTTGATGGAGAGATCGGTGTTGAAGTGTTCGTCCCCCTCTCCCTTTTCTTCTGACGATGGAAGTGAGACTGATGAGAGGTGTAGGAGACCGGCTACGCCGTATTCTGATTCTGCATCTCCCATTTCTCCCGGACGGACGAGCTCGATATACTCAGAACCGTATTTCACGTCTGCATCATCTTACTTCTCACCCTTCCCTCCTTCCTCTGGTAACCCCACCACAACGACATACGTGTCCCATCACCCAAATCTCGTCAACTCTCCCTTAAGCCTCTCACGCTACAAACGACCGCCCCACAGAAAAGCACTCCTTGTAAGCCTCCCCCTTCTCATCTTGATTTTCTATTCGGGCTCATAGGGATTGTGTAGATCGGGATCAATTATCGACTATACAAAACGAGGTATAGGCATCTTCCGGGCACTCATGAGGATGTATACGAAGTGCATAAATTCATGCAAAGTACGTCTTATGACCTCGGTATATCACGGTGGCTCATGGATTGACCGGTGTTTAGAACGGTGGAATCTTCCGAACAGTGCTGTGACGCTGCTCAGTGATGCGCATGATGCTCTGCCGCATCAAATACCTACTGCGCAGAATATCGTTAGTATTTTTCGTCGTGTGTTACGGACGCGTGGATGTTGATTTGTTTGACGTTTAGATTTCGGAGATGGAGAAGCTTGTTGAGGATGCTATTCCCGGAGATCATCTATTCGTATACTGTGCGTCACCATTATCCCAATTCATTGCATTGATGTTGATAGAATTGATGTAGTTGGAGGACATGGTGAACAATTACCAGATAAGGACGGCGATGAAGACGATGAGTTAGATGAAGGTCAGTCAAACTCTCAACATCGGCGCTTTATATATCTGACTTCCGACTAGCCATCGTCTCATGCGACGGCAGACTAATAACCGACGACGACATGCACGATATCCTCATCCGCCCTCTCCCTCCAGGCTGTCGTCTAACCGTACGTACCCCCCTCCCTTTTCCCTCCATCCAAACCTGATCCCCTGACTCGATTGTAGGCCCTATTCGACTGCTGTCACTCCGGAACAGTCCTCGACCTCCCCTACAACATCCCAACATCCTTCCACGCCTCCTCTCGATCCCCCTCTCCTTCTCTCTCCCTGCACCTCTCCGAACCTCCCATCCCACATCCTAAATCCCCTAAACCAGCTTATACGACTACACTCGTTTCGTCGCCTGACCTCGATGAACTTACGGATCTTCCGCACGGTACAAGACTCACACCTGAATTCATGTCTTCTCCATCACTCCTCAATTCTCCTTTACTCACAAATTCTACCCTACCTCCACTCCCTTCTTCTCCCGACTCGTACTTTCCTTCCATCCTAGACACGGACCGAGGCAGATCAAATCCCAGAGTCAGACCGAGGCCAAGGCCTAGGAGGAAGTGGAGTTCGGGAAATGCGGTACTTTGGAGTTCATGTCTCGATCATGAAGAGAGTCAAGAAGTTATAGACGGGAAGATTAACAGAGGTGCAATGACATACGTACGTCCCTCCGTCCCCTCCATCACTCACCCACCTCACCATGAAAACAGGCTTTCATCCTATGCATGGAATCAGACGGGTTCAAAGCTGATCCTACACATCGGCGGTTGTTACATATGATTCGGTATAATCTTGCGAAATGGAAATGTGTGCAATCTGCGCAGTTGTCGAGTTCGCAGGAATTGGTGAGTTGTTTTCGTACGGTGTTGACTCGTGACTGATATTTTGGTGTGTGCAGTCTATTGATACGCATTTCGAACTTTGATTCAGAGCACTTTTATCCTTATTTTCGATCTGATCTTTATAGTCGTAATTCATGGCATGGCATAGTATGATTAGCATCTTGAACATTTTTCACCGGGGCTTTTGCAGCATCTTTCTACATTTTTCTTTGGTTCCGGATGGGTTGGATTTATAGTACATCATCACTTTCTCTCCATGCATCATATCTTGACTTCCTGTCCTTTAGACTCTGTAATTCGTTGTATAGACTCTTGACATACTTTCGTTGTTGCATATACATGTTAAGTCACTATATTCACTTTCTAAATGGCATCATACTGCTCCCTTGTCACCGTTAGAACATGTAACTCGATGTAAACATTTTTTGTTTGAGGGCGGGGGCATTCCATAAATAGATGACTCGGAACCTTCGGAACGGTTGAGTCGCTTATTTGGTTCCGTCGGGCGCTTCCCCTTAAACTCCGCCTCTCTGTCGATCACATCGATCGCCCTGATCAGAGGGAAATCCAGGCTGACCTGGCGCCACAAAGCCCGTGCCATCTTTGAGGACTTTTCAAGTCTTACGAGCGCTCGTGAGCGAACGATTCGGGGCTTCAGCTCCAGGTTGTTCGGCTTTATTTCCCTTTTAGCCACTTGCTATTGAAAGCTTGCGAACCTGAGCTTCCAAGTTGTGCCACTGAATCAGACTCCAGGAACAGGATGTATGGTGCGCTTGGAGCTCCACACGATACCCTCCTGATAGCCTCCCGCGTTCGAACGCGGCGTGATGACACGACCGTAAGCACGCAATTTAGTCAAAGGTTACAGCTGCGCCGCCGCCCTCGCGTCACGACAAAATCGCACAATACACTCATCTACAATGTACAGGACTGCGGGAGGTTTCCTAATCTGGGAATATCCCCGCCCAGCTCGGAACTCTTTCGCTTCCGCCTCTACAGCCCCAGTGCCGTTATCATGGTCGAATGGGCGAATGTTCACTATGAAGCTGTCGTCCTCGAGTCCCAAATAAGCTTGAATGATGATGCAGATCGACGGATCGGGAATCACGGATTGACAGTCATTAGAATGTCTTTGACAGCTGTCAAAGACTCGATCAACACTCGGTCTCGTTCTCGCCAAAACGGTCCTTATATCTGTGCGTCTTACGCGGTCTTTTCTCATCTGTGTGCCTGTGTCTCAGAAATTACAGGGACGGCGATCCAAGGATCGCCGGACACACCCTAAAAAGGTTCAATGAATTGTTGGGGCGGAACCCGACCCTTTTATTTCGCCAAACGCACCGACAGCAGCCGGTTGTTCAACTGAACAAATCGCCACTGCGATTTCCCGATTCAAAAGACTGAAGATGAAGCGCAGAGGAGAACAATAGCGTGGATGGAAGAAGTTGTTACGTTCACACACTGAGGCAGTGGGCGCATCAGAAGGAGTGATGCGGGATCTTGCGCATCTCGGGTTTTCTTATCTCGATTTTCCATGCACCGATGAGCGGAGTCATCTTGATCACCGGACTATACATAAATAAGCCGCAGTTTTCGCTGACTCTTCGCTCTGTCGATCACTCCATCTCTGTCCTGACAATCTGTCGATGCCTTCCTCTCTGCAGAATACTTTCCAGCCATTCCTCTACTCTCTCGGCCTCTGGTTCTCGTCGACTCGTCATTGGCTTGGACTCCAAGGAGACACAGAGCTCGGGATCGCCGTGGCAGTGTTGACTGCGGTCGGCCTACTCGTATACATCCTTCACTCTCGACGATCTCGGCAGACGTTTTGGCGATTATCCAAGTTAAGAGGGACACGAAAGTCAGCCAATCACAAAGCATTGATTGTACCTCGTCCAACTCTTGCCGCCCTGTACATGATCAAGTTTATCCCCACTAGATTGGAGTTGCTCGAGCTGGAGATCTCGATCTCCCTGTACTGGACGCTCCTCACTCCGACGCCGAAAAGGTGTCTCAATTTCTCTTGGGTACATTCTCAGTATACCTCTTCATGTTGCCTCTGTGGCTGAATAACTTCAGAGAATGGCTGGGATCAAGATCGGATCATCAAGCTCGTCGATACCAGAAATGCCCCCTCCTACCTACGGCCAACCGAATCCAACATTGTTAGTGAAAATTGTGTCAGCCGGTCGTCTATCCCTTACCTTTCGACTACAGAAACAATATCTGCGGAAGATGATAGAAAATGCCAGGGTTGGAGATGAGCTATTTCTGTATGGTATGTATCCTCATGACTCGGCTTAGTAAACTGCAATGGATATCCGTAGTCGCGACGCATGGTTTCCAAAGCTTTTGCATGGGTGGTGATGAGGAAGATTCGAAGGATGAAGGTGCGCGTTTTTGATCCTTCTGATTTCTTAGCCTACAAAATGAGTCTGCTTTCACGATAGGTATTTATTCCTGCGATGGCGGTGAAATCATTGACAATACGTTATTCGATATTGCTATCAAGCCATTGCCAAAAGGGTGCAAGATGATCGTTAGTCCGCTCCGTATACACCTAACATGTAGTTGATTTTCTGCTAGGTGTTGTTTGACACATGTCATTCGGGGACAGGGATGGACTTGCCATACCGGACAGAGCGGCGTGGCGTGAGTAACGCCTGTTCTTCTAAGTCTTTCTTCAGGGCTGACAATCAAGACAGAGCGACGAAGGCAGCTTACCAAGCCAACTTCCAGAAACCTTAGTCAAACCAAATATGAGGGAGAGTAATGGGAAAGTAGTTATGTGGTCGTCTTGTTTCGACGATCAACAATGCTGGGAAATAGAGGTTGAAGACGGCGAGAAAACTCATAGAACCGGGGCCTTTACGCATGTAGGTGTGAACCACCTGCGCCTACGATTTTGTTTGACATGGACCTTTTGATATCACTAGACTTTTCTTCAACAATACCGTGAGTGACCGAACTCTTCATCAAAAAATGCTGTATGTTGATATATGGACTCACAGGCTCGGAAGCATTCCAGTCCAATCCCTCGCATAGAAACCTACACGGTCTGATATGGTAAAGAAATTGCAGAGACTTTGTGATTCAGAGAGCCCTGAACAGATTTCGCGCAGGAACAAGTTCCGGAACCAAACGATGTCACACCGGGTCCAACTCTCGAGCTCTTTGCCCCTGGTACATTCTTATCCTAAGGTTGTAAATTCTTTCGCTGATCCGATGGCCTAGAACGTCGATGAGCGGTTCAGCATCTGAGATCCCCTTCAAGAGCAGCAAAATATGTGTGAATCGGTGTCAATATGTCAGGGAT
Organism: Sistotremastrum suecicum HHB10207 ss-3; assembly: GCA_001632355.1. Taxonomy (NCBI): domain Eukaryota; kingdom Fungi; phylum Basidiomycota; class Agaricomycetes; order Sistotremastrales; family Sistotremastraceae; genus Sistotremastrum; species Sistotremastrum suecicum. Next base: position 53,039 of record KV428148.1, read on the forward strand.
ATAGATTGTACCATATTGCCCGTTGTGCGCGAGGCTATGACGATACCACGATATCGTCGTCCTGATTCTGCAAGTCAGCTAAATCCTGATATGGGGTCACTGGATATAATGCTAGCAGCATCCCCTTGTGACTGGCAGCCCAGTGACTTCTGTGTCACCAGCCTAGGTGTCTAGCATAACATCTTGAACGTTTTACTTTGGGTCTTTTGCAGCACCTCTCTACACATTTTATGTTCCGGACTCGGAGAGTTGCATTATTAGTAATAGATATCATTACTTTCACTGTATGCGTCATATCTTACTTTGTGTCCTTGAAATTCTGCAATTCGTTGTATACTAGTAGACTGCGAAAGGTGGGATAGGAGTCGTAATAGGACTGCATAACCTCCCTGCAAAAATCCCCTCGAATCAAAATTGCTCCGAATCGACGCGCCGGAAGGTTCGGAACGGATGAGCTCGGCAATGTCGCTTGCCCTGCGCGCCTCCGCTAAAACTCCGGTCGATCGTCTTCTCGATCTATCAGAGGCCGCGGATGAGATGCAGATCGTGCCTCGCGCCACAAAGGTCAATGCCATGATCAGCATTCAGTGCGCACGTCTCTATGGAGTCAGATTGCGAGTGCTCAAAAAACTCCGCCGCGGTGATACGTGTGCCGCTCCGTGCCGTCCCCTTGTGACTTCGTCACGCCTTAAGGGCATATTAGATAATTTTCACTTATCCCTTTTCAGATAAATAAATAAATAATCATTTATTTATGCCACCTCTCGATATGAGTACAGTATACGCGTGATGTCGTCAACCCAGGCCGATGAATATTATCCTCACTGCTAACTGCTAACTAATCGCGCTCAAAACCTCTTTCACATGTCTGAGGGCCGCTAGCCTTGCCTCAAATCCTTGTCCTTGTCCTCCCAAATTGAAGTCCTCCCAGCATGTTTTGGATTCCTTTGATTTGGCCTTTGAAGCTTTGATGCGCCGTCGTATTTGGTCTCAAGCTCCGTCTGTAATACTTCTTGGCTGGTCCAACACCCTTTTCTACTATCTCCTGCTTAGTTCTTATCGGATCGACCGGATCTCAACGGATTGTCACTCTGTGGATTGACTGCGAAATACTCACATATTTACCGCGCTTCCCGGTCCATTACGAGTTGTAGTATGAAATACGAAAATCGTCCTTCTCGTGCGAGAGCGACCTGCATCCTTGACAGTGATTGCGAGCTCAATTGATTACATTTTAATTTCAAATTTGTACCGTACATGCGTATTATAAATATCTCCACAATGGCACCTTTCCGATAGATTTTACATGCGTCCTCGTCGTTTGAGCCCGCATATACTGCATTTTTGGCCTTACCCGAAATCCGATTTAAAACTCCGCGCCAGCGTCTTAGAGCCTCAAAATTCCATGTTTGACAGCGATAGCACGCTCAAAACTTAACCTAAATTCAAAAATCAAATCACACGAGCTATAAGAGTGTATATATTGAGGTCAGGCCCAAGACGGGCATTTATTCTGCCCCGGAAAGCGTTCAACTCAGCAATCGACGGTTTTGAGCGCTAAAGTTGGGTTAGCTTGGGTTAGCATTGGAACTCCGTCCAAAAGACTATGACAGCGGTGGCGGGCTCAAACATCTAGTTAAATTCATCAAATTCAATATATAATGTCCAATGATTATCTCAATGCCGCTCATTCTACTTTTGCTGTGATAAAGTGCCCACAACTTTGAGTGATTGCCTTTCAGTCGTCTCGCCCGGCAAGCTCCGAAATGGCTGTACGGTCAGTGATTTCGGCAACTCCCTCACTTGCCTTAGCCTCTGTCGTTCATGCAACGTTCATGGTCGACATGATCTCCCTCCTCTTATCCTGATCTCATCTTCTGCTGTGCTAGCTTGGTCACTTGGCATCAACATCCATCGCCCGCGGGCAACAAATCTCAAGTCCAAGCTTGGCTTCCAGATCCTATCATCGTCGACACTTGTCGTTCCCATGACCTCCCCACTCCCAAGTCGGTCGCTATAACACATCCTGTGGCATTACAACTGCTATCAAGACGGTATCCGTAAGTACTTGCCATGGCAGAAAATAAACGCCTCGCTAATGCTTTTACATTAAACAGTTGCTTGTTGGATCTTCTGATATGAGATCGATAGAGAGGACGCAGAGAAGTAGATGTGACTAAAGAAGGTGTATGAACGGGATACCAGGTGCGTTATCTGCCTTCTTCTTTCATCCATCGCTTATCAATCCTCTCTTTCTGACTGTCGTGTCTTCATCACTGGCATGTTTCTGTATGTGGTCTTGTCCTTCACCCACTTATTACAATAGCATTTTGAAGTGTGCCTTCATGTTTCAATCAGGCCTTTGCTTCACCGAACATCTCGCGCAATCTCACCATCCGGTCCAATCAATTGCTTCAATCAAGCCGCGGTGTCACATCAAGCTATACGCACGCTGTCATGCCCTCCCTATCATCACTGCCCACTCTATGTTCGCCCTCCATCCTCATCGCATCGCGATGTCGAGACCATCAGTCTCATTACCTCACTTCCCTCTCATGCTATTTCCACACTTCATCAATCGCCTGGCAGTTCAAGATCGCGCAAAGCCATACATCCTCTTGATATATTCGCCACTCTCTCCTCTTCGTCTTTCAACACTTGAGGTCTTTGTGTCTGTACTGTATCCGAGTCGCCCCATCTCTTTGCCACGGCTTTCGCTTCAGACGGCTGTCGAGTTTTTGTCCAATAGTTTCGACCTCCATCTTTGTAGTCCAATGGTAGGTGCAATCCGGGGGATTTTTCATTTTCCGAATACTGATCGCTTCTCTTTCATGGTCTTCAGATATCTTTTCAAAAGGATTTCGAGCCCACGGACGAAGAAATCGAGGCAAAGTCGGCCGAAGGTGAAGGGTTTGGATCAGTATCTGTGGCTTGTACGTGAACGCTCCTTCTATTATCTTGAACATCCGCTGATTGATAGTGGGTGTTTGTTTTGACTACTCCCCTTTCAATGGCTTCCATTCATGTGACTACAGACTACCGTCGATATCATCCCCATATATTATCAATCGCCGCCATTGTCAACTGAACAAGACCCCAGCATATTATGCTTTCCCGCACTCTCGATTGGACATATCCAATCACTGCCATCCCTACGATATTTAGCTCAACAACACCTCAACATCTATGCTCGCGCGGTCATGTCCTTGTCATCTTGCCCCGAAAATCTGTTCAGACACCGGTAACTACCCCGCCCTTCCAAACCTCTCCAACATGACATTCCTCAGTCACAACCCCGGCCAGGTTACTACGCATCTCTCGGTCTTCGCGATGTCTCGATCGCGAGATTGAGCCAAACGGGACTCCTCGTTACGTCTGTTCTTGGAGTGCAACATCTCGCAGGTTGCGGTCAGTATCATTCTTTGAAAATAAAATCGCTTCCTGATGCACTTCTATGGGCTTTAGATCTCATGGTTAGCAGACGATTTCCAGAGAAGATCATGCGCAGGTCACCTCCGCATCGCCCATATACCCATTGAAACTCTCCATTCCACTTCTACGACATCTCTATATAGCGATCGCTGCACAAGAATGGTGGTGGGTCAGAGCGCAGTTACCAATAAATTTTCCATTTCGAGTCGAGATGCTCGTTAAGACCGCTATCTCCGTGAGCCAAACAACCCACCAAGACGCGTCAGCCTGCCTCGCCATCGTCCTGTTCGCAGTCGAGTCAGTAACAGCTGGCTGGCTCTCTTCTGTGTCGCGCGTTGAGTTCCTCACATCGCCTTCTTCACCCTTTGTTCCTCTAACGCTCACACCATCAACTGCCCCATCCCCCAAAGCATCCGTCATACTGCCAACTCTATCAACACTCTACCCAGTTGGCGGCCACAACTTCATTATTCTCGAGTCTTCCGGTTCGTCGAAATTGCCAGCACGTCACTTACAAGCTCGATGTTGACATAGCAAGAACGCGTTCGAAAGCTTCCCTATCCACTGTTGCGCTCGTCATCGGTTAAATCTTCATACCCGTCCTCGGCAACCATGGGCGATAACCACGAGCTTGGTGCTTATCGTGACGTGGCGATGAGAGTGACTTGGTGTCACTTCTCTCAGTCTTTCATACCCACCGAAACGACGTCAATGACTTGGTGTCGTTGATGTCGTTCCATTCGGATCAACATGGGGTTCGTGCGGCGTGGCAGAGCTTTCTGCTATCTTAGCAAAACGTCTTTGCTTTCCCATTCCTTCCGGTCTTTCGTGCTTGTGACAAAGCCTTGGGTCCGTCTTCGCATCACTGACAACGAACGCAGCATCATCCCTACCACTTCGCCCTCAACGTCTCCACATCTCTTGACATTTCACAGCCAGCCATTCGCTTCATGTCTGTACCAAAACTCTGTTCATACCGGATCAGCGTGGATGAGAACGTAGAGAGAAGCGCCGAGGACGTTGATCAAAGATGGGACCCATATTGCAACATAGGTGTGTTCTTTGTCACTCTTTCTTATCCCTCGCGCTTACGTCCGACCTCTTCACTCCATCCAAACTCGCATCTACGGACGCCTCGCTATCACTTCAAAGACACTCGTACTCCTCAACGTCGTCTCCCACGCCTACATCCGTAGTCTGATGTTCTGGCATGCATAGTCGTCTGATGCAGTCCCTGTCACTGGGAGAGTTTGACAAAATGGAATCTTCTACATTCATGTGCTGTCGGACCTGTGTCGATCACTCGCAATGCTGTATCTGTCTCGTCTCTTTTCGCGTAGCAGTGCTAGCAATATATTTTTGAATTCGAAGCTCTCCTCGCTCGCTCGCTCGCATTTTTCTTGGCAAAATTCAACCATCGAGGCGTCCGCAGAGGCGTCCGGACGCCTTATGAACCGGACGCTACACATTATCAATTTGAATTTATCATCTTCTGTGTCCCGGCAAGTAGTTGCTCTCCCCGAAACAAGGAAGTTATCTGACACATCTGAATTTTGAGGCCATCCATTATACCAGTTGCGTGGACTACGCTCTTGAAGAACGTCCTGAGACTGATATTCACCATGCAAACTCTGTATCACTTCCCTTCATGAAATGCCATTGCCCTCGCCATTGCCCTCGCCATCGCCATTTCTCTCCCAATGATTGCCACTCTTCTGACATTCCCCATAAGTTTCAAAGCTGACGAGAAAGTGGAAGTGCAGTCGAAGATCGATGGAGCGCGCAGACAAAGAAGTCGGAGTCTCCGAGTCTCGGAGATCAGACCAAAGCAGCAGGAGTATACTCTGGCACTCTGGCTTCTTCGATGTCAAAATTTTCTAGAGTAGGACTACGAGTTTTGCAATATTATATATTTCGCTGTAATCCCTAAAGTGTGATTGAATGACAGACCTTCAAGTCAAAAGCACCAAGTTCAAGCAAGCACAGCCTCACGTTACGTCATCGCACGCGCGCCTATTTTCAACATGATCACGTTCATTCTGCTCGTTAGTGACTTTCTTTGACGACATTGTCATCCCCGGTCATCGCTGTATCTAGCTACTCGACGTACTTGCTATCCTTGCGATCACCCGTCGTCATCTCATCACAGGTCCAGTCTTGTCAGTCTTCAGTCGTCATTGACTCAAGGGCATCTGATCCATCTAAGGTGCGCAATCCAACATCTACATTCCTTGAGGGCTCCTTACAACGCTGTACAGACCGTCTTTAACTTTCTCTCTCCCTTTTCACCCACATCTTTCTCGAAGCTCCCAGAGCGTACCCCGCAGCCCTCTGCATGCCACCACAATATCTACCTGCAATCATCACTTTTCACATTCAACGGCGCGTTCATCAAGCAATCGTGAGTACCTGGAGATTCACCAGCATGATGTACGACTTACTGCTTGCTTCAGACTAATTATCGAGATATGATGCTGATGACGATCATTCGAAGAGAGAAGAGAGAAGAGTGAGAGAAAAGGATTGGATAAACTTGAATGTCAAAGGTATGCCGACTTATCCTTTCAAATCCCCTCAATATCGTAACTCTACTCTCCCGCGCGTTTATTCCCAGAATTCTTCTTGTTCACTATCCCATTGGCTCAAAGTCATGTTGACCGTGACGCTGCTGATCACAGCGGACGATCTCACCAACTTGACATCGCTGCCGACATATATTTCAGATGAGCCTGACGGAGATTCATTGGGTTGAGGTTGAACGCCAAAAGAACGGTGAAGGTGCGTCATCGAACCTCCTTCAAGTCTTTCGGTTATTGACTTCTAGGATCTCAGTTGTTGTTCCCGCATCCATACGATACATACTGTCGTTCTTTGATCTAAGAAGCAATGGCCCGCCCACAGTAATCAAGTACCAGCCCCTCATGCTAACGATCAACGCATCCCCACCAAACCCGCAGTTCAACACTCTGTCTACCGGCATCTTGTGCTCCGATGCCCACCGCTCTCGATCTATCCTTGTCAATGCATTTCCTGCTTTCTTCTTTGCACACATTAAGTCTCGACGAACGCATTGACAAAATCAGTGAATGGGACGATAAGATAAAAGGTCCCGACACAGTCACAGCAGGAGACGACGTACATCAATCAATGGGTGCTAAAGGTGAGTCGTGTTATATTTTTGATTCGCTGGTTAGCAGTTCTCATTCATGACTCGATCAAGCAGCGTAATGACATTTCCCCCCACTCTCTCGATCGCGTAGCGTCTGTTTCTCACCACCGTTGGACATCGGTCAACCCAAGCCGTCTCACTCTGATCCCCTACGATGTCCCTGTAATGCTCTTCCTCTCGTCACGTTTGTCATCGGTGTCGCTTCCCTCTTGCTTTCAAGAAGTATCCAAGGTTGCCATATAAATCTCTCCAATGTCTCTCTATGCCTGTTCGTTCATTCTCTCTCAGTATAGTCTTGAGTATCCGCTAGCTGCCAGCCGAAATTCTTTCTGACAAGATCCTCTCGAAGTCGGCGGCATCGCGGGGCACTCAACGAGACGATCTGGACAAGATGGTGCGGACACTAGCAAGACGTAGGAGTTGGTCTCAGCAACTATGTACGATCTCTGTGCGTACCTGGCCTTTTCAAAGCGCGAATGATTACTGATTTTCGTATCCACTGCTACCCTTGCCAATACAGATAGCATGGGTCGCGTGCAAGATTGTAAGGGTCAGTACTCGCAAATACAATGAATGTCTATGACTTACTGATAACATGATGTCTTCCAGACCCTCCTCGAATTCACTAGGTGCCGAGGAGAGTCAGCATTGTGACGATATGGACGGAAATTTGAGAGCAGCGACAAGGACGAGCATCTAGGGTGCGTTGCCACATCCTTTCGTGACATGATATGTTTCCGATTGTTCTTCATTGTCGTCCAGATATCCTTCCAACAGCGTCACACCCCTCCATCGGCTCTGTCTTGAGTCTCGTCAAGCGTCCACATCAAGCGTTGGAAAGGATTTGTGGGCGAGCGTAGAGAGAACGAAGAATGTGCCAAGTGTCGTTGACCTCCACGTTTTCCAGCAAGTGTCAAAACTTCCATAACCCCGAGAAGAGTCATGTAACGTTGCATCACTTCCCTAACAGGATTCGCCCTCCACCAAGATGACCTCGTCATGACTCGAGAACTAATCCGATGCCTCACTACTACCTTTCTATACGCAAACTTAGCTCGAAGTCCTTCAAAGTCATTGAACATCCTCAGTGACGCGCTCCATATCGTTGTTAGCATCCCGTCTGGGTAAGTCAATGTGTCATCTTATACTCTTCTTCGACCCCGATAAGCATGGGAAAGGATTGAATCGCGTCGAAGAATTGCCACCAAGCTCTACAAGGAGTAGTACTCGACGATACAGAGAATTCTTCCCTCGAATTCTCCCTTTCCGCTTTCGACCTCGCCTCTTCAGCTCTTACCATCCCCTCCCAGTGTCTCTCTCTCGTTGTTGCAACTGACATCCAAGACGACAATATTGCACGTACGTTATCGAGAGTCTAGCGGCGTAAGTATTTTTCTCGATTAAACTGCCCGCACGTACTAACCTACGCAATCATCCTCACCGACACCACCTCGCTTCAACCTTTGACAACGCTATCTGAAGACCAACCGTATAAAGTACCAAGGGATAGGTTGACGACTGAGAATCATATCTGCTGAACGTGAGAGTAAGAAGAAAGTAGACGAGTTGAATCTGTAAATAAATTTTGAAAGTCCAAACGGGAGCGCAGGTCAGCAGAAGCAAAATAAGCGCCGGCGCAGTCGTAGCGTCACACTAATACCACCACCACCACCACCAGAGCACAAAAAACAGGATGCACGCACTGCACAGGTTTATCCTCCTTTATTAGTCGTCTTCTACGTACGGACATTGTTTCGAAGCGTTCATCGCAAGCTCTGACTGGTGGCCTGTGGATGCTCCCCTTCGACATCGACGTCTACAGCACGATATGTCACCCTCTGCTTTGAGTAACACTGCGAGAGTTTGCTACTATCGCCACTGATATATCAAATGGTAAGGTCTCTTAAGCTCTTGTTCCATTCGTCTACTCACTTTGGACTAGTGCTGCGTAGCTCAAGTTCGTCGCATTGCTTCAATGTTCATATGGACGCTATGAGCATGGTAATGAATCGGACAGGAAAGGAAGATCACGGGAGATGACAGAACCTCGTGAGCAAGAAATGCATGTAACGGTTCCTGAAGGTGCGTTGTCTCCTTATCGCTGACCTGCTCGAGTTCTAATTCGTCTGATTATTCGAGCTCAGAGCCACCATGACCTTTCTTCTTGCTGACAGAAGCGTTTCAAGTTGACTGAGCTCGAAGATTAGAAGTAGGTTCAGCGGGATAGGCGGGAAGTCCGTTCGTTCGTTCTCTATATTCTTGGATATCTTGGATATCCGCCAGCGGAAAGTCAAACTTCTGTTCGACAACACTATCCAGGACAACGAATACCCTTTCTTGCCGTTGCGATCGCTCAACATCACCATCTTCAGCCTGGGGTCTTCAGCGCGTCGTCACAAGCTATCAATGTCGACCTTGGCGATTCATCCTTGATCATTATTGGGCTGTAATCCGTCCGTGTCATGACTCTTGATAGACCAACTGACACCCACACTTTGATCCCTCGTTGAACCTTTTGCCGCGGGATCGAAGAGAGCGCGCTTTGAAGTAGACGGATGGGGAAGTCGAGAGTCAGTATGAGTGGGATGGGAGGTCACGAAGATAGCCTGAAAGTGCGCTCTCTACATGTTCTATATTTGATAGCTCATTCATTTCCTCTTGTTCACTATCAACGTCACCTCCCATATTGGTCACATCAATAGCAACGCAAAGCGTCCTTTTGTTGTTTGATTCAAGGTCTTTGCCTCAGATCATCCGGCTCGACTCAATCGGATTCGCTAGGTTCGTCACTGTGGGGGATCATTCTACGTGTCAAATTGATGGGCGACATGTTGACATGTTGAGGCTCGAACAGAACTTATTCTTCAAAAACTCGCGCTTCTCGTTTTTCTCACGAATCGACTTCCCCAAAGTCTCTCAGCACTCAGCACGCGAAAAATAAACTTCTGAGTCGTCCCCAACATGTTAAAGTCCATCTTGGGGTCCGAAGAATTCAAGAGATCAGAGATTGAAAGACAAACGTAAGGGTGATGATGAGAAGAGGTCTTCAAGTACGTTGCTCTAGCCAATCAGACCACACTATATCACTAATCCTTCTACGCCAACATATAGATACCCTTCGATCGACGACATGATCTTGGATCAATCACGCCGGCTTGAAATCTGGTCCTGCTCTTCATTGTTTGCCATCCATCACTAGGACTGCTCGACTCTACTGTCTCACCTTGAACGCCGCCGTCTCTTTGCCTCGCGCAATTTTTTTGCTGCTTGCCTGCTTTGCATTCACAGCTATACCCCTTCCATCTCTCTTGCTCTAGCACCCCTCTATCTCATCATCTCAAGCACGTCAGCTACATCCTTCCGATTCGTCCTTCTCCTCCTGCTCGTGGTTGATGACTGCATATACTACTCGAGTATAAGGAGATGATCTGTCCCGCCATCAATGAATAATAAGACTCCAATCCTTATCTTTCGCTCACCGCTAAAATCTTGTGATCACGTGGCTGTTGCCCCAATACTATTAGTAGTAGCAGCAAACCTGAGTTGGAATCAGCAAGATTGACTTCAGCGTTGATTTAGTGTATTGATGTGCATGGCGAGGGCTTTTCAATATCATGTACTGCTGAATATTCAAAGTGTGGCTTCAGTGAGTTACCAAACGCACCTCGAAATCGAAATCCCAAGATAGAGCCAGGCTACGGAAGCCCCATGGTAAGTCTATCACGGGCGCCTATTTCCACCGTGATCACGGTCATTTTCCATCGCCTGCTACACAACGTCTCTTGCTCTCGGGCCTGTCATGGCGCTGCTTCCGCCACTTTACTTACTCGTACCACACTCTTCCTGCTATCGCTCTCAGTCTAGAAAGCCTGACAGACCTCGTGATTGTACAGGCAAAGAGAACACTGGTGTTTTGCCTCCCGCTGGCACCTAGATGAGCGTCGTCTGAACAATTGACTTTTTCAACGCCGTCGTGAGCCCCAGATTGCATTGTCGTCTTCACTGAGATGATCTGAATCGGACTTTTCTGACCATGGTATTGCAGCGTTCATATCTTACCTGCATTTGCTATGCAGTCATTACCCCTTTGCCTTGCTGTCTTGCCTCTTGATGTTCGCCGCCTACCCGTGGGCAGTCAAGCAATGATCCATCAAGACGTAGGTACTCGTCACGCGTGCAACATGATTTCTCGAGGTCCAGAGTCTGCAATAATTGTCAGAGTCTGCATTGATTGTGGCACCACGTGTGCAAGCAGTCGCGAGAAAGACTTCAAATCAGGTCGACATCCCTCAAACAATAGTCGGGGACAACAAAGATCAAAATAAACACACAGAGGAAAAGGCAAACATTTTGGGTGATCAGAGACTCTCGTTCGTGTGCGATGGTCTGATGGTCTGGCACCGTCGCAGGTGCGTTGCCATCCATGTCTTTCCCAAGGCACGAATCTTCTGAAATGTTCACCTTGAAGCTTTCATACCTCATTGAGAATCTGTCATCGCAAATCATTTGACTTCCCTGGACCTTGCCTCCTTATCATTCTCTACTCTCGCACGATCCGGTGACACACACTTGAACGGTCAGCCTTCGTATCGTCATAGATCTATTGATTGCTCATGGCTGATCTTTTTCAGGTCCTGGGCTTTCTGGAGAGCGATAGGCAGAGGATGTGCGGAGATCGCAAGTGCATTGTGGCTGGGACATGCATACTAGTATTCAAAGTCCACGGCGCGCTGAACTGCGTTTCTAAACATGTTCGCTCACTGACTGTCTCAAGCACATTCTCCGCTTAACCTTTCACTTGAGGCTCTCATCACCTCCTTTCCCTCCTTTCTCCTCAACACTGCATCCGCAGACACCTCTCACCTCTTTCACGTCGAGTTCCAGCCTGAGAGTAGTGAGAGGACGTGTCTTAGCGGAGTCTCAAACACGCGTCGCCAGGCACAGCAAGTTTGGGTTATCTCGGAAACGCTTGCTGAGATCGTAACCCCTCGTATCTTCCATTTATACCTCTTTGTCTCTTCGTATCCACTTTCAACGTAGGTTCGAATCAAACCCCGCTCCGAAATCTCCGCCCCTCCGCAGAGCGGAGGGGTTTGTGAATTTATGCCTTTCCGAGGTCAGGTATAGAATCGGCAACTGCGCTCGCATCGCTCATTCATTTTCCTTCGTTTCTTTTGCATTTGGTAGCTTGTACTCTTGGCGATTTTCTCAGTAGTCCTCAAAATTATTGACTTTCAGTGAATGGTTGCAAAGTGTTCACAAGAGAGGAGGGTCAGAAATTCTTGTTTCGGTGTCACTACATGCTTCTAAACGATTTAGCTCTCGATTTTCGGGAAGTGGATCAGTTGGACTTGAGCTACATTTGAAAAGATTCCCTGTGCTGATTGGCCCTGCGTGAGCGTTTTCAAGTCTCAATTCGAGTGCCAGGGGATAGCCTGTGACATGGTGTGACGAGTGTCACCGCGCTGATTTTCCGCTGGCCACGTCGTCCACGATGAGAACGACGACCCTCCTTGATCCTGTGCGCGTATCAAATGTCTCATCAGCCTTCAATAACCTACATGGGAGTATTCCCCGCACAAACCCCATCTGATAGGACACCTAATGTGTGACACTGTCTCACTGGAGAAATCTATGCATCATGAGGGAGACCCGACATATCGTCAAGACGGCAGCAGAGTCAGCAAAATGTGATCACTGGACCATTTCACGATTTTTAGAGCCTCTGCACGATTATTTGGCACGACGATGGGGTGAGGAAAGCAGTGTGCTCAGAATTTTGAGGGCCTCCAAAGATCAGCGAATTTGCAATGCTCCCCGACCGTTTAAAATCTCTTTTAAATTATATACTACCAAATGAGAATGATAGATACATATATACGGAGTTTCATAATTTTTTGGGGGAATGTGGATGGAGGGGGAGCCGTGGAGGAGCCTGACCGAAAAACGGCATCCCATCATAAGCCCCTCCTGCGGAGGCTTGCCGGAGTTGGTGGGGATTACTAAATTGAGCCTACTTTCAACGCTGAATGACTCCACGACTCAGGAAGAGACTGCTAGATTGACGTTCGAGCAGTGGGACTTGGTCGATTAACGCAAAAGTTGTGCGTACGTCTCCTCTCCGCTATCAAAGATGATGATTACTAACTAACCTTCTATCGAGTCTTCTCCTCAAGTGTGCTCCTTCTCAAGTGTGCTCCTTCGCTTGATCATCGGAACTGTCTTTCAAGGAGCTGCATATGAATTTTGGATCTCTACAGGTGCGAATGTTCGACTTGTAAATTCTGATCCACTCGCTCCATACGACCCCATGAACGCTCTCTGTGTCAATCTCATCGCCCACGTATCCTCACCATTCCTCCTTTGTCCAACTCCTCCATTCTGACCTTCCCTTCAAGCTCCCTACGTTATGAATCCGTTGATGGTATCGCCTGGCTCTCTGACTACTTTCTCGCCAATGTCACACACCAATCCTAACCATCTCCGATCTCGTCTTTCTTACAGACCAATCCCTCTCACTCTTTGATTAACCAGCAAGATGCTTTTGCAAAAATGTTCCCAAGCCTCGGATCGACGTCTAGAGAGCATGTGGGAGACACGGGCTGCCGGCAGTAGAGTTCCAAAGTCCAGTCACGACTGGACTTTTTCCAAAATTCCCCATGACCGGCAACTGCGACTGGTTGCCAAATTCCAAATTTGCTGTGACTGGCAACTGCAACTGCAGTTGCGGTCCGGCAACCAGTCATCAAATGACCAGTCACAACCAGTTGCCTGCCCTATAAATCCAATATTTTAATGATTAATATATTGTTTTACCTTATTATATATGGTCTATTGGTGTGTATTGATCATATATATACTGTATATACATCATATACCATGCATACATGCTCATACATGTGGAAAATACCACTATATGACCCTCTGAACACCCTGGTTGGGGACCCTTAAGGGTCTTCCCTGAGCATCGGTCGTGACCACGGTCGCGACCGGTCATGACTGCAGTTGCCGGTTGCCT